>JAJLZJ010000073.1:0-37199 GCA_030572155.1 Suhomyces taliae | reverse complement strand
TCCAACGTTGCCATCGTTGGGCCCCCGGTTCGATTCCGGGTTTGCGCATTTTTTTTTGTTGATTGTAATATCTTTATTCAAAATAGAGTAGTATCATTTTTTTCAAAGGTATAATTTTGAAGGATATTCGTTCAAACGTTATTTTTGATGAGTTATGTTCTTCTACATAATATAAATTGGTTATTATCAAGATTCAAAAAAAAAACTGATTCCGCCCAGGATCGAACTGGGGACGTTCTGCGTGTTAAGCAGATGCCATAACCAACTAGACCACGCAACCATTTGTTAAATTTACGAAAGATAGTTGGATTCAAGCAGTGCTAGAAGGGTTCCTTTCCATGTTTAATATTTGGTATCTTCGTCTAGTTTGATAATTATTTTAATGTAGGATATAAATGTCGTTTAAAATAGTACGTTTTACATTCTTACATATACTTTCCTAAGAACTTTTTTAGTTAAACATTTTTTGGAAATCTACAAACTCAACCATATCAAACAAATTATCCAATTACATTTTTCAACCATTCATTATTGATAACTTGATTTGAATTTATTGAAAGTGTATGCCTAGCTTTAAATAGAAAAGATCTAGAAACTGTGTTTTTTTTTATACACTCACTTTATTTGAATCGTAAATATTTTTTGTTATCATAACACTTTATGAAGGGAAGCAATAAGAAAATACAAGTTACGGTAGTAGATAAATGAAAAATGGTTTACTACTAGATTCTATCTCTTAAAAAGTATATGAAATGTTGTCATTTAATTTAAGTACTTACAAATGTTTCGTTATTGAAAGATCAATTTTTTTTAAATATTGTAACTAGCTTATGGAGATTATAAAGATAAAATTTAATACAATGCTGAATATAACATAGTAATGATTATTGTATACAACCTCTTTTCTGGCTTATGAGAATAATGTACTTGAAGGGGCAGAATTAGACTAGGTATATAAATATGATCTTCGTAATTTCCTTTAAATTTTTTTTTAGTTGTATTGAAATTTTATCATAATACTCAAAAAGGCAAAAAACATGCTAAATTTCTAATGCATCAAAATGCTTCTGATCGATTGCTATATACTGTTTTTGGGGACTTACAAGATGGTGAATGATTACAAGAAAGATATAAAGCATTATGGTATTGGTAATCGATAATTTCAGTATTAGTCATCAAAGCGAGCGCAGTAGCGAAGTGGAAACGCGCAGGGCTCATAACCCTGAGATCCCCGGATCGAAACCGGGCTGCGCTATTTTTTTAAATTTGGTCATTTTTTACTTTTTGATTGCCAAAGTACAGTTAAGAACACACAGCGTGGAGATATTTAAAAATATTGGATATTTTCTATTTAAATATCGGAAAATCTAAGATATTCCACTAATAGAATTTGAGACATGAACAAAAAATGGCTGCGAAAAATATCTTTGATCAAAATAACAAAGTCAATATGTAAAAGCTTTAGTAATTTACAAAAGTTTGACGTTATGTTTATTATTCCCCTGACCCACCCTCTCTATTTGATAGGTGTTGGACAAGTAGCTGGTTATGCGAAATACTTGACACTAAACTCTAAATACACTTATACAACAACACTTAATAAATGACAATTGATAATTGATACTCTAATATAGTTGCAGCTGGAGTGCGCCTTTCCTCTTTTCGCTCATCACGACGTACCTCGTATGCTATGGTGCTGTTAAGCTTATATCCTTGTACTGGTACAACCTGCCGTAGAACTACTTGGTGGAGGTGGCGCTTGGCCTCCTCAAACCCCGCTCGCCAAGGGTCGCTATCTCACCCCGAACACTATCAAATAGATACCTGAATATTTTTTAACTCTGATCAAAAAACCAAGTCCACTGGTGTTCTCGTTTCTGTTATTTTCATTCCTATTTTAAACTTCAGTAACCCAATTCGCCTCTTCAATAGCCAGTTCCAACAATCGAAGGTATTTCTCTAAAATTTCCTGATATGATTAAAGGTCTTTCTGTTTCAATACTGATAATCGGTTTACCAATATCCTTTCCAATCTCTTTGCAGTTATTTCTTCGGCTTTCCTATTCAAATTAGAAGAAAACAGCAACTCTGTTTAAAGAAACTTCTTATACTCTATAGCTTGCGCTATATTTCTGATACTTTGAGTAAGACCTGAGTCTGTCATAACTTCATCAACATCTCCAATCAATTCAAATTTGTCTAAGTTATCAAAATGGGAAAAATATGTGACTGTTCCTGTTGCATTTGCTTGACTTATTCTCGTAGATAACTTGTAAAGTTTTTCATCGAGATCTAAATACTCTTTGAGTATTTTACGTTCTATCCCAGGTTTGTTCTTATATGTGAGATTACTTAATATTGTGCCTTGTAGTTCCTCAAGTTTCTCATATTCAGCCTTTATGCGTAAAGCTTCAGCAAGTTTCATTTTTGAACCGATTCGAAAAAATAGGTACTTTAGTTAGATTAGTTGAAAATGACTGATTGCAATATTTTATATCCATGCTTTTATATATTCATATTACAGTTACTACACGTAAGACAATATTTTTTATTTTGATGTGAAGTTTCGGTCATTCTAGGGTGGAGTAAAGATGCAAAAAAAGAGACATAAAAAAATTAAAAATATCGATTTTAGAGATGCACTAGATTCACAACCAAGGTAGTGACAAATATTACTGACACTTTTAGGTTAAGCTATAAAGCCATCATACAACAAACCAGGATATTTATTCTAACAAGTATAATTATGGTTGACTAATAAACACATCCTTTATACTTGTAACAATTACTTGTCAATTGAAGAAAGTCAACTTTTCTAAATCTACATTAACTATGTTTTTTTTTTTTTTTTTTTTACAAAACAAAACTTTCTTTATGACTAACGAATACTTCTGCATCTCAGTATTCGAAGTCTAATCATAGTACATTCATAAAACAAGTCTATAAGACTACTTGAACCTCAAAATCCTCTTCTAATTCCGTATTTTCAACCATATCATCCAAATCAAGCTCTTCATCATCAAAAATAAGTTTGACTTTAGTCATATCCAATGACTTAGGATCAATCTCTTTAACCTTCAAATAATGAGTCACAAGTTTATGAAGTGGAGTCTTTGGTGCAACTTCCACTTCAATTCTTTTATTATCTTTACCTTTAAGGCCAATCACAAAAAACGAATCTTTTGCCATTTCTCTTGTAGGATCATTGTTTGGAACTGGAGTATCATCATCATCTATAACAACAATATGACCTTCATCATCTTCATCATCTTCACTTATAAGATCTTGTAAATCATCTTCTTTAATTTCTTCGCCAATGTATGACCTGTGAGTTTTGAATTCTGGATAAATTTGTAAATAATTCGATGCATTTTCTTTGCGTATTAATATACATGAAAGGTAAGTCGGTGCCATTGATTCTACTTCATTTGCCAAAATATCAAATGGTTGAGGTGGATCAATTCTCAATGTGCTAGGTTTAAAAAATGGTTTGATTTCCATTTTTCCTTCAACCCAAATTAAACTTGTAAGTGAACTATCATATTGTTTAAGTTCTGGTGCTTTCAATTTCCTAGTAAATTGAGATTTAAAATGTTCAACCACCGCATCTAGGATTTTTCCAAACAATTTGGTACCTTTAGCACCAAAATCAGAACTTATATTGGTATCAAATCTAGGAGGAACAGGAAGTTTTGTAAATACTTTTATAATATACATTCGTTTGCGTTCATTTTCTTCCGAAAATCTATATGAATCTTCTTCAATTTCATCAGCGAGACTATTAATAAATGAAATATCCAATTCATCACTTTTATCAAGCTTAAGATCTTCTTCAACATTTGGAGTGGAGTCTATTTTGAGCTTTTCAATACTTGGTGCTTGAATTCTTTTAGATCGTGTGGAGACTCGAACTGGTGAGACGTTTGGGGTATCAACGGGAGTTGGTTGTTTTGGGGATTGTGGCTTCTCATCTATTAATTTTTCAACCTCTTCCTTTGGAGTGTCCTCTCTTATTATCTCTTCTGATGTTGGTGGTACTGGATCACTACTTTCAGTAGTCAATTTCTTACTTTTCTTCTTTGATTTCTTTGAGAATGAACTTAGAGAAAAAAAATCATCTTCAATTATCAGACGTTTCTTTTTGCCCTTTGGCAGTGGTATGATAGCAGGGTCTGCCTTTGATTTGTCTATATCTTGGTTTGATGCATCTTGTACCATAGCAAAGCTTTAGATATATATACTTTATTTACAACCTGTATATTTTGTTTTGATATCATCGCATTATTTACAGGTTAACATTTGATTACAGATTAAACCAAAACACTCATTATTGATAAACCCCAACTCTCACATTAAATCCCTTAATAATAGTTTATTGTTAGCTCAATTGTCTGCTTTCTCGATTAGTATTGTTGGTCATAATGTCAGGAACTAAACTGGTCAGAGATTTAACTTTTAAACCTCGGTTTGTCTACAATTTTGGTTTTGATGATGCCTTATATGATTCTATAATCAAATATAAGACAAGTTGGGAGAAAAGTTTATTCTATGTTGATGAAGAAAAGGTAAAGAATGAAGTAAGCAATGGCGGTTTAGGATCCAAAGTTTTGAAAACTGTTGATTCAAAAGATTTAAGCATTTCTGATATTCAATTGAATCCAATAGCAAGATCAGAATTTGAAACTGAATTTAATCAACTGTTTGATATTAATATTCAAAGGGGTAAATCAGAAACATCAGAACTGCTAAAATTAGGAGAACAAGTTAAATTAAATGATTTAATATCAAGGAATGGGCTTGTTTTGAATACAGGAGGTCAAATAACGTCAATGAAATGGTTACATACTCCATTAACGAATACCAATGCAACCACTCACTATTTGGCAATATCAATTTTATACAATCCCCTGGGAATTTCTGATAGTTTAAATAATTCAGAATTGAGCTTATACCATAGAAAAAAGGGCCCTAATCAAATCAAATCAGCTATTCAATTATGGAAATATGATTTACCAAATAATTCTATAACATTGGAAAAAGTTTATATCACAACTGAAATTGGTGCAACTTCCAATTTAGATTGGTTACCTATTCATGTTCTGGGCGATGAAAATACCATGGGAGTTTTAATAGGTAGTTTTACTGATGGAAAACTTCACTTATTTAAAGTAAAACACGATGATCCAGATTCTCTGGTAGTATTGAAATCATCATTAACCTATACCAGTTTTGATTCACCACAACAAAAAGAGTTCACCAATATCACCACTTATGATTTCTTGGGTCATGATAAATTATTAGTGGGATTAACCAATGGATGTATTGCAGAATATATTTTACCATTTTACGAATCTAATGATGAAAATGATGATATAAGTATACCATCTTATGTTACTAGAATTGGGGATAGTACTATTAATGTGATAATGGTAGCAGAACCAGATGTTGAAGAATACTTAATCTACGTGAATACAACCGGTTCAGATTCCGTGGTATTCACGTATAGAAATTTTATTCAAAGTAGAGTTATTCCACTTTTGAAAACTTCCACCAAGCCAACCATTAATAATTCCTTAAGAATGTTTATGGCTATACTGTCATCAGATTCTTTGAGTTACAATTTCTTCAGAAGTCCTCATGATACGGTTAATACTGCATTAAAAAGTGAGTTTTTCTTTACTGCAACTAGACTGTCAGAAATATTAGGTCACCCATTAAACTTATCAGGAACTGTTGGGGGTGATATTTTTATTTTAAATTATAGTAGAAAATTCTTGAATGGTGCTAAAACTACCAATAAATCTTTGGTTCCTTTGACTTTATGGTCCTTAAGCCTTGAAAATAATAATCTCAAATTATCGGGTGATTACTTGGAGGTTCCACCTGAATCAACTACTCAGCATCAAGTCACTCCACCAGAAATAATAATTTCCTCGTTAGCTTGGAATGACAATGTAAGTGGAAGTTCAATCTATACTGCAGGTACCATTGGAGGACTTTTAATTTTAGAAAGATTGGATCCAAATGCTTGAATTCTTTTCTTTAGCTTCAACCCATGTATTATAATGTACATTAATCTATAAAAGTCGTAGAATATCGTCATTGAACAAAGAATACTGTTACTCAATATTGAGGAATTGAAGGATCAATTAATTCACTCCATCTATTAATTCCACCAATTATATCCTTTACATTTTTAAATCCCAATTCGTCAATCATTTTCTTAGTTGCTAGTTGGGAATCATTACCATAACGACAAACAACATAAACAGGTTGATTTTCCTTATCAAAATCTTTTGGTAAATAATCATCAATATTCTCAGTCTTTTTAAATATTGGATCCCATTGAATATTGATGGAATTAGGTAACTTGGTGATCTGAAATTGTTCTTTTGGTCTGACATCCAACAATACCACTGGTTTACCATTTTGGGAGATTTCAGAGTATTGTTTAACATCAATTCTTTGATCCAAATTCAATACATTTGAATTGATAGAGCCACAGAACGCAGCATAATCAATTTGATTTCCAAGAATGGTAGACTTGAATATTTGAGGATTCTTTCCGCAGACAGCACAGTCAGGTTTTCTACCTCTCATTTTGAATACTCTAAATTGTTGTTGTGGGTATGCTGAATACATAGATAAAAATGGTTTGAAGGATTCGTTTGTATAGTAATCAGTGATAATTTTGATGGTTTCTACTGCCATGGTGACACCCAATAATCCAATGACTGGTCCAATAACACCACCATCAGAACAAGTGGTGACTGATTCTGGAGAAGGAGGTTTAGGATAAAAGCACCTATAACAAGGACCAATATTATTGAAATTTAATACTGAAAGTTGACCTTCAGTCTTCAAACCAGATCCACTGACTATGGTCTTGCCACATATCACTGAAACATCATTAATTAAGTATCTGGTGGCGGGAGTGTCTGTACAATCGAGGACCACATCGTATTGACCTATAATGTCAAAAGCATTATCGTTCTGAAGACGGAAAGGATATGTTTCGACTATCACATGAGGGTTAAGTTTTTTAATATATCTTCTTGCTGATTCACACTTGTGCATACCCACAGTTTCGGTGGTATGAAGAACTTGTCTATGCAAATTACTGGTGTCTACTAAATCATCATCAATGATACCAATTTTCCCAATTCCAGCTGCTGACAAGTAGAGTAAAGCAGGGCATCCTAAACCACCGGCACCAACTACCAAAATGCTCGAGTTTTTCAATTTTATCTGTGAAGGAAGTGATCCAAATTCTGGTACTATCATTTGTCTTCCATAACGCCTATACTCATCGAGTGAGAAGTTGCAGTCGATTTTAGGGTATTCATGAGAAGCAGTTCCTTGTTCCTTCAAAGAGGCATTCTCTAGTTCTAACTGCTTGATCCTAGTAAGAAGTTCTTCCTTGGATTGGTCCATATTTGTAGTTCTTTGTAGAAGTAGATTTTGAGATGAGTTGATGATTTGGGTGCAAGTGCAGGATCTGAAAAAGATGATGGTATTGATAACGTAGGTGGAAAAGAGTGGAAGCTTTATAAAGGAAATGCAGTATGCAAAAAGTGATACCAAGTGAAATTTTCACCCTTACATAATGGAAATAGTCTAGGCTAATACCAAGATATTTCCATTATACTTTGGGAAAGAAATTGTACGTAAGTATAAGGTAGTGGTTCCACTTACTATATACTGTAGCAATATGTAACCCTGATAGTGAGAGGACTTATTACTGATCATATGATCAGTGGGAACACTTAGGCATATGCCGAATACTGACACCCAGATATGGCTTGAGAAGCTGGTGATATACAAGTATTGTTCCAAATAATTTCTGATAGTCTACTGTGTAAATGGATCTTGTAGTGCCTGGTTTTATGATTCACCATCTACAATAGTTATTTGACTACAAAAAGGACACACATATAAAAATAGGGTGATTCAAATCATATTGTACTATATTATGCTTGGGTAAATACTGCAATATAGATCTTGTCTTTGCTCTCCAGATTTCAATATTGAGTACGAAACTGGTCGATCTAGTT
Source organism: Suhomyces taliae (assembly GCA_030572155.1). Taxonomy (NCBI): domain Eukaryota; kingdom Fungi; phylum Ascomycota; class Pichiomycetes; order Serinales; family Debaryomycetaceae; genus Suhomyces; species Suhomyces taliae. The sequence goes on along the minus strand of JAJLZJ010000073.1, from coordinate 29,145 downwards.
CTTTTTTGTAGACCAACACTTGGGTTCATTCTTGATTGATTTTTACATTATGTATAACCTTAAGAAATCACATCAAAATACAAAATAAGATGATTGGTTCCAATTTTCGTTTGATAGACTTTTATTATGCATAGTCACACTACATACCAGCTCAAACAATCTTTTGCTTCACGAAGAAACTCTTCAAGTGCTTCAATTGGTAGTAACAAGTACCAACCAAAACTAATAATTGAACAATAGTCCATCTGACAACTCTACCGTTGGTAGATTCAGATTGATCTCTGAAAACAGCTTCTCTTTCTCTCATGGCTTCTTGTTCATTGTGGATACCAGCCAACTTGGCGTTTAAGGAGTGAACTCTAGCGGTTAAAGCATCAACCTTCTTGGTAGACTTGGAATCAACGTAATCATGGGCAGATCCAATGGCAACATCAAAGAAAATACGGTGGACTTGACCACTGGTACCATCCAAGTAGACAGGAGTCAAACAGAATCTGTGTTCACCAGAATCTAAAGAAGTGAAAGTAAATTCACCAGTTGGACTGGACTTTTGAGAAACAACACGATCATCATTATCAAAGGTTTCCTAAAAAAAAGTTAGTATACGGTCAACAATAAACATCAATAAGTTAATCAAAAACATCAATAGTACTTACATCAACAGTGATATCAACTCTTAAATCACGGTTCTTAATGTATTCATGACCATTTTGTTCATAAGCGTCAATACGTCCAACGACCAAAGTATCGACTTGTAAGTGTTCAAAAAAACAACGGGTTTCACCTGTCTTTAAGTAGAAATGCAAGGCATTGGTAACGTTGATGAAAGCGAACAACAATACCACACATTTGGTAACAAATGAGTTCATCATCTTGGTGGTGTTTGTGGTGGTGGTGGTGATAGTAGATCAGTAACAACTTTCGACGCGTGTCAAATTTTCAGCGTTGGTAGTGTAAGGCAGGGACTGGGGAAAGTGCGGGCCACGCGATCAACTTCTCACTACTTGCACCCACTCAATCAACAATTGCACCAACTGACCATACAGCTTAGAAAGTAATCTGAAACAACAGGATATTCAGAAGCTACAGAACTTAAACAAATATTAATTTATCTATATATATACCATGGTTTTGAATTGTTTATGGGTTAATTTCAAGTGGATCAATACTTCTTACTTTTACTAATGAGAACACTATATTTGGGTGTGAAAAATCACATTTACGAGAAACAAGTGAACCAAACCAATTGGCAATTTGGTAATTGTCGGTACTTAGTTTATTGGTATATAATTTACTTTGATTGTTTGAGTCGTTGTCTAGTTCACAGTGCTAACATATGAGCTTGCACTTTGGACATACACTTTTAAATCGTCTATCTTTTAACTGTTCTATATTTGGTATTGTGCACGCATTTTGACATTTTGGCATTTGGGTGCATGAATTTATATAGACTGAAATTTCACCATCACCTTAACTTCCTACATTGATCTCATTCAGGTTTATAAACTTGTTTTGTTCATTTCTATAAATCTATTACTTAGCCTTTCTCTTGTTAATGATCTTCTTTTTGATATGCTTCTTCATTTTGGTCTTTCTCTTTTCCAGCTTTTCCAACTTTGCAGCTTCTTTTCTTGCTTTCTTTTCGTCTCTATCTTCATGTTTCTTTCCTTTTAATATGGTTTCTCTGGTTTTCCATTCTTTTTGTTTTGGTCCTTCAGTTTCAGTATCAGTTTCATCTTCATCTTCATCTTCAGAATCGTCTTCAGAATCGGAATCATCATCCTCTTCATCATCATCATCATCATAGTCTTCTTCTTCTTGATTTACTTGTTCAGAAACAAGTTCAGTCAATGTATCAACTTTTCCTTCTCTAAATTTTTCAAAATCTCTTTCTTCCAAGTTATTTAAGGATCTCACTAAATGAAGAGATCTGAAAATTTCATCTTCAATTTCATCATCATTTTCGGTCTTCAATGGTAAGGCTTCCAAGTATTTTCCTAATTCTTCATCACTATTAGACGTTATTCCTAACATTTGATTTTCTTCACTGATATATTTAAAAATTAATCTTTCTGGGTAAACATTGATTTTCTTTCTAGAAAAGAAATCATTAACATTCTTAATATCCATTCTTAAAAAATCAAGGGCCATTGGATGATCTGGTTCAACCGATTGTGAGACATCAAAAATATAAAGCTTATCTTGATGAACAATAGAATTATATTCACTCAAATCGGCATGAACCAACCGACATTCTTGGTACATTCTTCTCATATAGAAAAGCATTTGATGATAATAATGAACTATTTCATCCACATCTTTAAAAGGATGGTCTCTAAGTTTTGGTGATGGTTGACCTTTACCTTTAGTCAAATATTCCATGACTAAAACATGGGATCTTAATTCTATTGGTTCTGGACATGGAATTCCCAGTAAATATAATCTTTTTAAATTTCTGAATTCTTTTTCAGCCCACACTTTAACCATTTTTCTTGGATTACTTTGACCTTTAGTGTTTCTAAATCTATATTCTCCATCAACATATCTCTCTCTATCTTTGAAAACTAAAATGGAAGTCTTATAGATTTTAACTGCATATTCCTTGGTGTTAATTTCAGGATCTTCATGGTCTCCATGATACACATTGGCTTCTTTACCAGTACTGATACAACCATTAATTCTGGAGATAATACCTTTATTGATGATCTTGGCCAAAAATCTCATGGTACGAGGATCCAATACTTGTTCCACAGTTGCTCTATTTGCTCTATCTTTGGTAACTTTTGGTCCTTTCTTAATAGAATCGGTCTTAATCTTGTCTGCGTATTTAGTGACTATATCTTCCTTTTCAGTGATAGTCTTTGGCATAGAACCAATGACCCTTGGTGCTTCATCTGCAGAACTGTCACTGTCAGTATCACTATCGGATCCACCCGCCACATCAATGTGATCCACTTTTTTCGTTATTTCTTCTAAAGACATGTTCAGTAGTACTACTAGTAGTAGAAATTTATTTGCAATTTACGATGGCTAAATTTTTTTTTTCTATGATGAGATCAATTTTCGCGATACCGATATAACCACTATATCTCATAATAATTATCAGTATCACCAAAAAAAAACATATACAACAGACAATATGTCCATTGGTTCAACTTTGACAATGATATTACCACAAGTATGTTCGATAGAAGAAGCCCATATATGGGATCATTACTAACAGCTCTAGAAATTCCTCGGGGTAATTCCTCTTTACATCGGGGTGGAAATTATTCTTGGTATAGCTATTATCAACAAAGCTGGTGGTATTTATGGTATTTTATCACTTTTTACAGGCCATCCTATCAACTTCTGGCAATGGCTTTTTAACAGTTTGGCAATTTCTACTCTACCATTTTATGTCCAAGCTTTGATTCATTTGAATAACAAACCAAAGAATGTCCGTAAAGTGTCTATCGCTACTATCGTCTATACTATAGATACAATTGTGGGAGTCTTTTATACCCTTTACTTTGTTCATTTCTGGTTTAGTAGAGAAGATGATGGATTGGGCAGTTCCGATCTTAATGCCAGAGCTTTAGGTGATCCACTTCTTGGTGAAGTCGGAGGTGCCGGTGCCAGTGTTGGTGCTGATACTGGATATGGAGTCGGTAAAGTAGGAAGTGTTCCGGATTTATCCCGTCAATCTGCATCTCAAACTAGAGAATTATTTCTTACCTTGGGTGGTACTTTGATCATTAGTGCTATTAGATTTTACTTCAATTTGGTGGTTTTATCCTTTGCCAAGGCATTGTTGAAACAAAATACTTCAGAGCATAGATATAACGACAATATTACTAGAGATGACGAAGAAATAGAATTGGCCACGAAGAAAGGAACTTGGGCCAACATACAGAAGTATATCTTCGATATGGAAACCTTGTCCAAGGAAAGATTGAATGAAATCCTTAATTAAAGAAAAGCTTAAAACTACAAATTAGCATAGTGAGATTGTACGAAAATCATTCTAAACTTAAGGGCATAAGAATAGAAATTACATTTTGTAATGCCACTTTCATACGTCCAGAAGATTTCCAGAAGTGTGATGTATCACCTTTTGTCACTTCCTGTCACATACTTTCATTTTCTTGATTTTCTGTTGAGGCTATAGCTATATCCTTCACCCTTTGCTTGATCTACAGTTCAACCATCACTGAAAATTGCACCATTTACATACATATTGTTCACCATTTTGGTAAAGTCAACGATCATTAATAATATCTTTCAACCCAACTGATCCGTTGATTAATAAAACTAATATTAAATTATCGTAACATCATTACGCACTAGTAGACTATTGTAATACCATTATAGAAACACCGATGGCAAACCACTTGCAAACCAAGAAAATTATCAATTGTTAATTTATTGAAGAATTTGCAAAAAAAAATGTAAAATTATTAAAGTCATAGGCAAGGTAATTGCATATATAACCACAGATTTCCCATTCATTACTTAATATAGTACTACCCCCACATTTACTAACCCCTTCTTTATTATTTGTACCCCTCCACTGACAATTCACAAGACATTCAATTCATTACTAGGCATAAAAAGACTAAATTGCTTAATACATTTATACAAAATTTTAGTGTTACCAGTAATCTAAATTTTTATTGTCTTTTCTTGGCTTTCCCATCAAGTTTCTTGCACTTCCGTATTCTTTATTTTTGGCAGGCCTATATTACTTGCAACCAAAAAAGTCCCACAAGTCACACTTTTACACTTAGTGTGCGAAACGCTTTATTACCACCAAACATGGGTCAATCGAATAGTGTGGAGTCGGGAACAAAGGCGGCTGTTCAACAACAGTTTACCAAGGACCAGATATCTAATTTGTACCGTACAAGAAGTTTATTGCTTCTCCGAGACGTGGAGGCAAAATCATTAGCCACTAGATTAAAGGCTGACTCTTTAGACGAAACAACACTTTCACCAATTGATTTGGGACGTTTACTTGGATTTTCAGATGAAGGATTTGATGATGATCATCCTTTGAACAATTCATTGAATTTATTATATCGCTCCTTCAAAGTGTTAGGAACGTTTCCCTTCTTACTGGATACTCCAAAGGATGAGTTATCAGTAGAAGACTTGATAAGGGCCAATGTTATACATTCAGGAAGGTATAAGAAGATATTAGCTAACAATTATGATTATTTAAAACTAGTTTTTATTTCATTAGCTCAAGACATCAAAAGAGAAGAAACCAAAAATCAAGATGACAAACTACAGATTGAATTAACTCGCCATTTGACACCCGAAGAGTCACCTGAAGAGTCACCTGAAGTCATCGCAAGACTCACCAAGTGGGATACTTTCCAAAACATCCAAAATTTTGATGGAATTGATGTGGATACCCTACAAGTCAATGGATCAGACTTATTATCATTAATAACCTTCTTCCTCATTCTTAATTCCATTCCAAAACAAACCCACACCACCATGAAAGATCATATGTTGAAGAATTCCCAAAGATGGTCTGAATTTGAGGTTTATGGTTTAGCAATTCTCAAATACTTCAATGTAGATGTTACAAAAACCAATATTTCAACTATATCGATAGGAATTGAGGATTTTAAACATGGATTTGAGAACAGTCTTTCTAATTTCTTGAATGATTCATTTCAATTTATATTTAAAAGAGGTATTTTTACGTTAATTGATGAAAAATTACCACCAATCCCTAAACCAAAGCCTAAAGAAGAAGAAGAAACCAAAGAAGAATCTTCACCTAAGAAAAAGTACTCATTTCCTAAATTTAAGGAGACCAAACTTATTAATGATGCTTCTATCTCATTTATAAGGACTATAATTAGGGGACTTGGGTCTGAGATAGAGGTATCTAATCAAAATTTGGTCAAACTATACTCAGGTTCAGAGGCTGGATTTTCAATCAGATCTTTAGAAACAAAGATATTCAAATGGAGAGCGCCTACATTATTCGTTGTAAGTGGAAAGAGACTTAAAAATAAGACCATAACCAGCAATAAAAGGTATGAGCAATTCAATACTGAATATCCAAGATTTTTCAGATCTCTGGAAAACAGTAAACAAGAATGGCAAGGGGATAATGATAAGATAACATATGCAATTTTAATTAATAAACCATGGGCCAACTCTAACAAGAAGAATTTTGGTGATGAACAAACAATAATTCTTTCTCTTCTGCCTCGGATGGATTACTATAAAAGTGTCAATAATACATTACTTAATGGTGAACTGATCTATTTTAATACCGGTGGATTGGGTCTTGGATTTGGAAACCATCAACCAGTCATTAAAAGTGGAGTCAAGAAATATCTTCCTGGAGATGTCTCATTAACTGTAGAAGCTAATCTTGAATTTGCAGTTTTCAGACACATTGTGGGGATGAAAACAAATACATCAACCTTCTTCCAAAATTCTACCCAAAAGCAACTTAATAATACTAGTTTTGAAGATAGGTTCATGATTACTGATTTAGAGGTTTGGGGTATAGGATCTACTAAGGAATTAGAGGAACAGAAAAAGCAATGGGAATGGGAAGAGAAACAAGCTGAAGCCCGTCAAAGTGTTAATTTAAAGAATATGGGAGAAGAACGAGCATTCCTTGAAATGGTTGGTTTGGTGGGTAACCACAATTCCAGTGGTGGATCAGTTTGAATGTATTCTCAGCAACCTCTAGTCATTCACTCTTCTACATAATAACAGTCAAAGTATTACAGGTTCAGTCCCCTAATCTAATTCAAGTATTTAATTTCACTTCATTCACATCTCACTAAGTTCCAATCTAGTGCGATTGTATGCCAGAATGCGATGCGCGCGATGGCCAAATTTTTAGCTTTTAAATGTACGTACTTTGTAGTGATAACCAGTAAAGATCAGTAAGATGGCCAAGAACAATAAGAAAGGTTCCAAGGACTCTGCTCCTGTGACCACCGACGACCGTTTCAAGTCTGTTCACAATGATCCAAGATTCAAGTTACCAAATTTGAAGCAATTCAAGGTGAAGGTTGATGAACGTTTCAGTAAAAACGTATTAAAGAACTTGAACACCAGTGGAACTGGAAAGAAGACCAAGATTGATAGATATGGTCGTAAGTTGAAGGGAAGTGATGACGAGTTTGATAAGTACTTCGAAGAAGAAAAGGAAGAAGAAAGTGAAGAAAGTGGTGACAACGAAGAAGATCAAGAAAGTGGTGATGAGGAAGAAGATGATGAGGAAGAAGAAGAAGAAGATGATGATGAAGCAAAGCCAGAAGGTGGAGATGCCAAAGCTAAGAAGTTCACTGAAGAAAGTGAAGACGAAGAATCCTCCGATGACGAAAAGACTTTAGTTGGTTCTGAAGTGTTAGATAGAGCCAGAGGTGAAGGATTAGCATCTAGTTCCGATGATGAATCTGACTCTGATTCCGATTCCGATTCTGATTCAGAAGGATCTGTTGTGTTCGAAGAAGAAGAAGAATCTGAAGTCGAACTTGAAGACACCAAACCAGAAGAAGGTGAACCTAGCAGTGCTTTTGCTGTTGTGAATATGGATTGGGATAATGTTAAGGCAGTTGATCTTATGGCTACCTTCATCTCTTTTGTTCCTAAGGATGGATTCATTAAGTCAGTATCAATCTACCCATCCGAATTCGGTAAAGAGCAAATGAAAAAGGAAGAAATTGAAGGTCCACCAAAAGAATTATTCCAATCTAAAAAGGCTAAGAAACATGACGACTCTGATTCTGATGATGATTCTGATATCGATGTCAACAGCACTTCTGGAATTGAAAGAGCCACCAAAAAATTATATGAAGAAGATAACGGGGAAGAAGACTACGACAGTAAGGCTTTACGTCGTTACCAATTACAAAGATTGAGATATTATTATGCCGTCGTTAAGTGTGACTCTGTTGCTACCTCCAAGAATATTTATGATAACTGTGATGGTACTGAATTTGAATCCACTGCCAATATTTTTGATTTAAGATATGTTCCTGAAGAAATGGAATTTGATGATAGCGAGGCCACTGATGTCTGTACCAAGATTTCCTCTAAATACAGACCAAACTCTACTTTCGTTACTGATGCATTACAACATTCTAAGGTTAAATTGACCTGGGATGAAACTCCAAGAGAAAGATTACAATTTGCTAGTAGACAATTTTCTCAAAAGGAAATCGATGATATGGATTTCAAGGCATACTTAGCTTCTGATAGTGAAGAAGAAGAAGAAGAAATCGAAAATGCTAGCAAATATAAGAATTTGTTAGGAGATAAATTCAAGAGCAGAGTGGAAGCTGATGACGATGATGATGAAGGTGAGGTGGATATGGAAATCACTTTCAACCCAGCATTAGAAGAATCCGGATCAGGAGCAGGAAAAGAAGTCAAACAAGTGGAACAACAAGAATCATCGATTGATATCTATAAGCGTAAGGAGAAAGAACGTCGTAAGCGTAGAATGGAAAAATTCAAAGATCAAAAGGATGATAAATCTACTCCATCTACTAAAGATAAGGGTGGAGAAGATGAAAAGTCTAAGGCTGAATTAGAATTAATTATGATGAATGAAGATAATGATGAAGATGCTAAGCATTTCACTATGAAGGATGTGATAAAATCAGAAAAGCAAAAGGGTAAAAAGGGTAAGAAGAGAAAGAATTATGATACTGAAATGGTTCAAGATAATTTTGAAGCTGATTTGAATGATCCTAGATTCAAAGAAATTTTCGAAAACCATGATTATGCCATTGATCCAACTAATACTGAATTCAAGAAGACTGAGACTATGAAGAAGATCTTGAATGAACGTTCCAAGAGAAAGAAATTTGATGGAAGAGATAGAAAGAAGCACAAGACCAATTCTTCCAACGGAGGTAAATCCGATTTGAAATCCATGGTCGATAAGTTTAAGAATAAGAACAAGAACAAGAACAGAAAGTGAACCGAATATCAAATAAAATGAACAAATAATTAGGCCCCCAAAAACAACGAAACTATACAAGATAGATAGGAACAATCATCTTTTACACTTTTGAAATTGTTGAGCCCAAAGTTTATAACTTTATTTATTGACACACTGTATATTTTATCCATTACGAGTAAAAAATAAAAACTCACGAGAAGTTTGAGCTCGTAATGGCCATTTCAATAAATTAATAGAAAATAAGTAACCAAGTAATGTAATGAAGTAAATTGGAATATTATTAGGAAATTAGGAAATTAGAATATTAAGCTGACCATCTACTCCTTACATGTGCATTGAGTATTCTTTTAGTATGATAAATGTATATTGAGTAAAAAAGTACGTTTATTAGTCAAAAGTTGAAGCTGTGCGATTAGACGATATCACCTGCGTCAAATTGCCATTTTCCGTTAATAGATACTTCGGTAAATCCGTAATGTAGTATGATAATTGTAGTCAATGAGGTGTTCAATTTTCGTGATGAAGCATTAACTTTGTAACAAGCTCAACAAACGTCTGCCTAATTTCACCAAAGTAACAAAATCAATCACTTTCAACTATCACCTATCATTCGAATACCTATTGTACAACAACCAAAAACATTAGATAACTAGATATATAAACAATCGACTACAAAAATCTTGAAACAACCTATTGGTTTCATTTTGATAACTGCTACAGTGAATTGAATTTCACGTTTCGCGTAGGTCTCTCATAGCCTTTAAGAACCACTGCAACTTCATGCAAATAGATGCAAATTTCAGTACCTTTCAACACCTTTCCAATTTACTTTAAGCAAGAGAGTCATAGATACGAATTTACTCAAAGCTTCACATTACAATGCCAGGAGTTAAGTCATTAATATCCCAATTTGAGGTTCAAGCAAAAGCAGAGCTGCCTAATCATGCCAGGAATAGGACTGAGAATAAGCCACCAACCATCCCCAAGAAATTGGCTAATTTCAAATCCGAAGAGTATGAAAGTCCAGGGTCCAACCCTTTATTAGGAGGCAATAAGTTCGAGGTTGAAAAGGACGAACTGGATAATATGAATATGTTCAAGAAATTAACTACCAAAAGTAAAGCTATCAATGAGACCAAAGAAACCGAGTTGCGACCTACAAAGGAAAGAGATGCAAAAGAACTTGAGGACGAACAAAATGAGCCAAAAGAGTTGGATGTTGATGAGATAACAAAGATTGATATCCAGACTAATTCAGAAGAAACCAATGAAGAAATTGAAGCTAATGAAGAAAAGCCAGAAGACAAACATGAAGAGTTTATACCAACAGATGAGACTAGTGAAGAAGGAAAGTCACTGGAAATTGAAACTGTTCATCCGCTTGAATTTAAAAAAGTCAATAATAATAGTCATGAAGTTTTAGGAGAGGAAATACGAGATGAAGTCTCGGAGACAGCTAACGATGTTGTCTTGCACTCTCCAAAGGAAATCAAAGGGTTGGAGTTAAGCGGAATGTGCTTTTCTGATCAAGACGAACCACTGAGCGTTATAAAGGAAAACGACTCCGAGGATGAGGATTCAAATGAACCAAACGAAGAAATCCCAACTACAAGTGAAGAAGAAGTTTCAAGTGTTTCTGATCAATTAGATGATTCGGAAGCTGCAAAATGCTCCGATCTCACTCAAGAAAAAGATGATTTAGTGGTTGCAAAACTTAATGTTACGGAAGTTCCACAAGCTACAGAACAAGTATATGAGGATAAATACAATGAGACCATCTCCGAAGAATCTATATTAGATGAAATAGGAGACTTGAGAGATACTGACAACAATTCGATTGAGAATCTGTCATCTGAGCAGGATAAAGATCAAGGGGAAGTTGCACAACATGACAACGAGGAACTACAGGACGAAGTGGATGTGCAACAGCAAGAGCAAGGAATTGAACAAACAGAACAAGAATTAGAAGAAATTGAAAACCCTGAATCAATTGATTTTGCAGATACCAAGCTACCAAGCTTAGACTTCAAAGCGAAATCATCACAATCTGAAGTTGAGAAATCTTCTTCGGATCATGAATATACAGACACATCTCCTTCGAAGCTAAACAAGTCGTCACCCCCTGACCTTGAAATCCAATTCTCCCCGGCCGAGGATACTCAATATCTTCCAAAAAACGATGAGTCTAAAGAAGACTCAAGGGTGGTTTTATTGCGGGAAGGTGATGGAGGTAACATATTTAAACTTGATCAAACATCGATTCCTCCATTTTCTTCTTTAATGGGTTTAGAAAATGATTCTCCTATAAAATCACCAAACGGAGTATCATACTCAGATACTGCTGATATATTGAAGAATCACTTCGTATTTCTGATGCCAGTAAAAGAAGATAAGGATGAGGATTCTAGTATCATGCAAACCTATAAGTTAAATTCTTTCAAGAACTTGATTAAAGTTAAACCAAATTTACATGAACCATCTAAAGCACCTTTTTGTCATACCAACGGGTCAAACAGGGTAGAAGCAGTCAAAGCAATACCAGATGTACATAAAGATAAGTCATCACCTGTCCACAGATCATCTTCAAAGTCATCATCCCTGAGCAACATTTTTGAAAGTCCTAAGAGAAGTTTCTCTTATACCAAAGCCTCTTCTAACGGTGATAGTATTAGGAAAAGCTCATTTCATTCTTCTAAGACAAACAGTGGTTCGGGAAGCGAGAAGTCAGACAACAATAGTAATACTAATAGTACAACCAAAGAGAAGGAGAATAAAGGACCAAAGTCAAAGAAGTCATCAGTAGGGACACCTCGAAATCCACCTCCGCCACCATCTGCTCCATCTCCAGAGAAACCTCCTGGTGCTGCTTTATTATCTCCCATCGTTTTCACTAGCCCCGAAGATCTCGAAAATGGTTGCGAAAAATGGTTCCAAAAGACTTCACTGGATAATAACTCACCAGTGAGATGGTCAACTCACAATTTTGACAAACAACATCCTCAGTCTCCTAGGACCATTGCCAGTATCGAAGAAACTATCGATGGTGCTGTTAAGCAAAAGAGAAAACTTAGCTCTTCTATTAAAAGGCTCTTCAGGAGAGATATAAACGATCAATCAAAATTAAGATCGTTACCTTCAACTTTACCATACAGAAAAAGATTCTTAGCAAAGTCTCTTCCAAATACTAATTACTCCAAAGAAATCTACATTAAAGCATTGAGAGATTCAATCAGTGGACCAATTCTTCTCGAAGAACATCACCATAGCTTTAGCTCTTTTGTGAATTCACCACCAGAATCTGAACCGCAGGATAATGAACTGATTATGGATCAGGATGAAGATGCTCTAGATGCAAATACTGATGTAACACCAGAAAATCCACCAGAAGAGCTCAAGTCAACAACCCCTGAAGCTGAAAATGAGAAACATGGAACAATGATAATTATTGAAGAGATTGGAACGGTATGGGACTACGATAAAGAACATTTACTTGAGAATTTCGAGACATATATTGATGTCTGCTTCAATTAGTTATGATGTTTAGTTTTCTCTTTGAGTGATTTTTTTTGCCAATTATTACATATGTCTACAATTCTATAAGCATTATTGATCTTAAAATTGTACAAATAACCAAAAAACATCTATATAAGCTATTACATAAGAAGAAAAAGAAAGTGAAGGTGATCAATAAATAAAATCATAAGCATGATAATGTACTAGAGATTATACCAAATCCGAGTACTATAACAATATATAGTGACACCTGAACACAGTCAGATTATATAAACACTTCGATAGATCGATCGAATGTTAGACTCCCAGAATCTATAACTTAGAAAAATCCATTTGTATTATTGCCTAGTCCGTTTAGATTATTACTGGAATTACCCATCATATCCAGGAAAAAGTCATCTGGATTGAAATATGCGTCACTATTACCAATATTATTATTGCCTGACCCATCATTATCACCGAAATTCTGGTTTTGTTGTGACAGTAAATCATTATTTAAGTTTGTGAAATCGTTGGCAATATTGGGATCGGTATTAGTAGGTTGATTAGTATTCATTTTCTTTTGTAAATCTTGAATCTTCTTGATTAAATCTTTTTGGGCTTTATCTTGTTCACTCAAAACATATTTCAAATGTTCTATATAATCAACTGATTTGTTCAAAATGGTACTCTTGTTTGGTTTAGTTTCTTTGACCTTAATACTAGTGATCAAATCATTAATTTCACTTGAATTTATACTTGAATTTCTTTGAAGCATTTGAACGGCGCATAATTGTGGGTTAAGTAAGGAAGGTGGAACTATTAATCCCAATTCTTTAATTCTTTCCTTAATTAAATCACGTCTTCTTCTTTCCACAGCGTTGTGGAACTCACGTCTTCTCTTCAATTTTTCTTCCTTTGTAAGTTGTTTAGTAGGTAACGAATCCCTAGAAGTTCCACCACTAGGAACAGAAGTACTCATGTTTGAAGTTGTTGGAGGTGATAATAAATTAGAATTGTGTTCTTGTTTAATTGGCTGGGCAGGAATACTTGAACTCAAGTTTGCTGATGGTATTCTAGCATGTTGGAATTGTGGAGGAGAGGACAAGTATGAATTAGTTGGAGATCTTAAGGTGTCGAAAGAATCATAATTTGGTGATACGTATTGAGAATTTGCTTGAGGGGAAAGGTAGGAGCCAGAATTGAGGTCAGGACCAGTAACGGTATTGTAACTGCTACTGTATTGGTTATTTGGAACACTGATACTTCCATGTCTTGACAAGTTTGGACTGAAAGCATTATTATTGTTGTTACCACTTCCATCTTCTGCTATTGAGTTTAAGGAATTGAAATTGTTAATGTTACGACTTGGAGGTGAAAAATAACGAGGATTTAAGAAAGTGTTGTTTCCACCATCAAAAGATTGATTATTTTGAGGTGAAATTATTTCATCAAGATTAGAAGTTGTTGTTGGATTAATAAATTGAGGGTTAGCATTTTGAGGATTTAACCCTACGTTTTGAGGAAAGTTAAGGTTTTCCAAATCTTCTAAAAATGGGTCATTTAAAGTATTAACTGGATTGGTGAAATCCACTTGATCATTTCCTTGGTTTCCGAAATCTCCATAAATTCCACCTTGGTTTTGTTGCTTTGAAGATGGACTTAAATAATCTTGATGATTTGGATAATTATTGTAACCTAAACCAGCATCATCTAGTGAAAAATCATTACCAGGAAATGCACCATTGCTATTTCCACTATATTGACTGTTCCCTACATTAGGGGTGGTCATATTGGAATTTGGATTATTTTGATTGTTATAATCAGATGGACTATCTTTTAAAAATTCTTCCATCTTTTTAATTTCTTTTGGGAGTTATCTATCTATAGCTAAAATACAGTATAATCCATCAACTGATTGAAGTTAAATAGATAATTGAATGTTTAATATTTCCTCAAGGAATGACAATTGGCTCGGGATTGGAAAGTAAACGATTTTTTGTTGATTAATCAATGGCTTAAGCAACTAAAAAAATCGGCCAATTTGGTGGAATATTGCAATTGGAACAGCTATAAGATTGTAAGGGTGGCAATTTGCCTGATTATGGATTGGATGAATTCAAAAAATAGACTTGTTTAGCTTTATGTGTAGCCCCTCTTAGACGTTATTTTGTGGGTTGGCGGACCTTTTTTGTGAGACATAAGGGGTTACCCGGAGATATTTCAGTATGACGTAAGCGTACACCAGAAAAGAATTGGGAAGTGGAGTAGAGGGTAAGAATAGAAGTTAGATTCCTATAAAAGTAAACAGTTCTAAAAAGGAGACATTGTAATTATGTACCTGAATACGAAAAACGTGTTTATAGATTGAATAATATTACTTGCTGTAATATTTGAAAATTTATCTATAGGTAAGGCTGGTAGATTGTCTGAGATTGGTTAGTGAGGTACACTAAAATGATTTAGTGAGGGTGTGGGTAAGTTACTAAGTAAACTTTTTAAAGATAGGAAAAACGTCGTGCGTGGGTCGGACCAGGATATTTTTATGGCAATCAATTTTGAATGATAACACGTCTAAATACTAGATTAAAAGAAAATTAAAGAAAGAAGACTTAATCAACCAGCATGTCCGAATCAGAGAATTTCTTCAGACAGCTGTTCCAAAACTGGAATAATAGACCGAATGCAACCACAGGTAATAACACTACCTCTAGACCTATTCTCTCAGAATGGACTGATTATGTTAAGTCCAGTGCTAATAATTTATACACTTCATTACCTACATCAAGTACCTCTACCGATAGTGTTCAAGAACCAGGATGGTTTCAACTTTCAAGATTTGAACGATTAGTTGGATTTACCGTTTGTCTTGCTGGATCAATCTTATGTTTTTTCCTAAGCTTCTTTTTATTCCCAGTGTTAGCATTACGTCCTCGTAAATTTGGATTAATATGGTCTATGGGTTCGATTTTATTTATTGTATCATTTGGTATATTACAAGGACCTAAAGCATATGTGATGCATTTATTATCAGCTAATCGGATATTATTTACTAGTGTATTTTTGGGATCAGTATTAGCTACTTTATATTCTGCTGTGGTTTTAAAAAGTAGTATATTAACAATTTTCACAAGTGTGATCGAAATCTTAGCAGTGGCTTATTATACTATCAGTTATTTCCCATTTGGTGCTACCACCTTGACTTGGTTCACTAGTTATATCGTGGGATGGTTTGGTGGTTTTATAGGAGGAGTATTGTAATCCAATTGGACCCATCCTAAAACAATTCTTGATCATTAAAACATACTAAAAGAATAGTATCATCATCATCATCATCATCATCATCATCATCATCATAAATGTTACCATTGGTAATCAAAACTGATCTGGCAAAGGTCAGTATTTTAACGAGTAAAGATAAAAGTGCATCTATCAATTCTAATGCACTGAAATGGCTTTCTAAATGGATAGGGATATATGCTGTAGCGAAGTTCTTATCTTCTATAATGACATAATAATATCTAAATATGTATATAATGATATCCTAATAGCACATAAAATAAATTTAAAATATTCACCTAGAGAGAATTGAAGTTTTGTAGTCTACATCTAAATCATCATAAATCGTCAATTGCTATGTAAAAACATACTTAAAGAATTGATAATTAAACTAGTTCATTGATTCATCGGACTCGAAGGAAGCTGGCACTTGAGAATTGGGTTGTAATAAGTCTTTGAAATTCATAGATAAAGCAAACTTGACCGTTTTGTTCTTTCACTTCAGTTCAAAGACAATTGATTATTTCATTACAACTTAGCCAATTCTTCTTGCAATTGCTTGTGCAACTTACCCAAGGCTTCAAAATCAGTTGGTTGAGCTGGCCAACCAACACCAAGACCAGTGGCTTCATCTCTCTTTGGAATAAGATGGAAATGAACGTGGTCAACTACTTGATGAGCAATAGAACCATTGTTTTGAAGAATGTTGTAACCTTCACCTTCAAGAGAATCATTGGTATCCAATTTCAAAACCTTGGTCAATTTCTTAACAACTGGTAAAATATCACCTAAATGTTCATCAGGAATGTTGTGAAGTCTTCCACCATGGTATTTTGGAATTACCAAGACATGTGCTTCAGAAAGTGGATTGATGTCCAAAAAGGAGTAAGATAAGGAGGTTTCAATCAATTTGAAGGAAGGAAGCTCTCCTTTTATAATCTTACAGAAGATACAAGATGCATTGGATGCTGCAGAAGCCATTTTAGTGTTTTAGTGGTAATAAGAACTATAGTAGTTACCTTTCAGTTTTGCTTGTGTAGGAGTATTCTTTATATGAGCGGAGAGAATACTGAATACGGGGGAGGGCGTAAGGGGAAGAAAAAAAGGTCGGGAACAAACCAAACTAATTGAGATATTGGGCGATCTTTATATAGAAACAGTAGAGGGAATTTATGGTTATATCCACGGATGATTCCAAGCTTTAGAGGACTAAAGTGATCTAAATGATTGTCGGCGACCAAAACTTTTGTCTTGGCTTCATAGAACGCCGAATGGTAAAAGCTATCTTTAGGTTTTCTTTGTTATAGTGGAGTTGCCAGAAACCCATTTGATACGAAGTGTTGGTAGTACTAGCTAGTGGCGGACTTGTACCGGGGTTAGCCTTTTAGTGAGGGTACTGTACAAATTTATTGTAATTTAGCGAGAAAATAGCGGTGCGACTTCAGAACCATGCTACTAAAATAATATTAGTCTACTTAATAATTTCGGAATTACTGAAAAATGTGGGATTATTTGAAGTGTTAGCTCCTCTCCAACTCTCCATTGTCTGTGGTACAACCGGGGTAAATGGATCTGGAGTTAGAGATAATAAAAAAAAAAAACGAAAACGGTCAGTTGGAGTCAATTGATTATGTCTAAATTATTTTAATAATCTCCACTTCCAATCAGCATAATTTGTAATCGAATTAGAACCTCAGAGATCCTGAAATTACGATCGTCATTTCACTATTTATTTGCTTGTCACCTTAAGCTGCTGAGTCACATAATCATGTGCTGGTGAACTAACCCCAGATCAAAAAAATCCACATCCGCATGCACGTGACGAAGGAAGTTGGTGGAACCTCGTCGATAGAGTCGCACCAGATTTCGCCACCGTAATCGCTCCTGCAGACAGCCTGTTCTCTATCCTTCCATAGTATATAAAGGCGCCAGCATCCTTTAAATCGATTAGCCCCCCATTTCATTATTTTAAACAATTAGAGGTCAATTCGTTTGATCTTTGTCCGTTTAGCGAAACTCCAACTAGATTCGCTACTTGATTATTGATCCGCCAGACCCATTTTTAAAAGGTCGTAGAAGTCGTTGCAAACCCAAAAGTCAACGTTTGCTAGATAACGTTGAGAAATTAAAACCAGGAGTTGCCAGACTGTACTGTTTTTCAATTACATTAGATCCACTAATTATTAATTATTTAAAAAAAGAACATTCATAATGGCTGGAGATAAGAAACCAGAAACTCACTTAGATGCCTCTGGTGCTGAAACCACCGAAGATCGTACCGCCACCGCTATCTTGAGACGTAAGAAGAAGGATAACGCTTTGGTGGTAGATGATGCTGTTAATGATGACAATTCCGTTATTACCATGTCTTCCAACACCATGGAATTATTACAATTGTTCCGTGGTGATACTGTCCTTGTTAAGGGTAAGAAGAGAAAGGATACCGTATTAATTGTCTTAGCTGATGATGATATGGACGATGGTGTTGCCAGAATTAACCGTTGTGTCCGTAACAACTTAAGAGTCCGTTTAGGTGATATTATTACTGTTCACCCATGTCCTGATATCAAATACGCAAACAGAATTTCCGTTTTACCAATTGCTGATACTGTTGAAGGTATCACCGGTTCTTTATTCGATCTTTACTTAAAGCCTTACTTCGTGGAAGCTTACAGACCTGTTAGAAAAGGTGATTTATTCACTGTAAGAGGTGGTATGAGACAAGTCGAATTCAAGGTTGTGGAAGTTGATCCTGAAGAAATTGCCATTGTGGCTCAAGATACTATTATTCACTGTGAAGGTGATCCAATTAACCGTGAAGATGAAGAAAACAACTTAAATGATGTTGGTTATGATGACATTGGTGGTGTTAAGAAGCAAATGGCTCAAATCAGAGAATTAGTCGAATTGCCTTTAAGACACCCTCAATTATTCAAGTCCATTGGTATTAAACCTCCAAAGGGTATATTGATGTATGGTCCACCAGGTACAGGTAAAACTGTTATGGCAAGAGCTGTTGCTAATGAAACAGGTGCATTCTTCTTCTTGATTAATGGTCCTGAAATTATGTCTAAAATGGCTGGTGAATCTGAATCCAATTTAAGAAAGGCTTTCGAAGAAGCTGAAAAGAATTCTCCTTCTATTATTTTCATTGATGAAATTGATTCTATTGCACCAAAGAGAGACAAAACTAATGGTGAAGTCGAAAGAAGAGTTGTTTCCCAACTTTTGACTTTGATGGATGGTATGAAGGCAAGATCTAATGTTGTTGTTATTGCCGCCACCAACAGACCAAACTCCATTGATCCAGCTTTGAGAAGATTCGGTAGATTCGATAGAGAAGTTGATATCGGTGTTCCAGATGCAGAAGGTCGTTTGGAAATTTTAAGAATTCACACCAAGAACATGAAGTTGAATGATGATGTCGACTTAGAAGCCATTGCCTCTGAAACTCATGGTTTCGTCGGTGCTGATATTGCCTCCTTATGTTCTGAAGCTGCTATGCAACAAATTCGTGAAAAGATGGATCTTATCGATTTGGAAGAAGATACTATTGACGCCGATGTCTTGAACTCTTTAGGTGTTACTAATGAAAACTTCAAGTTTGCCCTTGGTAACTCCAACCCATCTGCATTACGTGAAACCGTTGTTGAACATGTAAATGTTACTTGGGACGATATTGGTGGTTTAGACACCATCAAGAACGAATTGAAGGAAACTGTCGAATACCCAGTCCTTCACCCAGAACATTACCAAAAGTTCGGTTTGGCTCCAACCAAGGGTGTCTTATTCTTTGGTCCACCAGGTACTGGTAAGACTCTTTTGGCTAAGGCTGTCGCTACTGAAGTCTCTGCTAATTTCATCTCCGTTAAGGGTCCCGAATTATTGAGTATGTGGTATGGTGAATCTGAATCTAACATTCGTGATATTTTCGACAAGGCTAGAGCTGCTGCTCCAACTGTTGTCTTCTTGGATGAATTGGATTCTATTGCCAAGTCCAGAGGTGCTTCTCAAGGTGACGCCGGTGGTGCTTCTGACCGTGTTGTCAATCAATTGTTGACTGAAATGGATGGTATGAATGCTAAGAAGAACGTTTTCGTCATTGGTGCTACTAACAGACCAGATCAAATTGATCCTGCTTTATTGAGACCAGGTAGATTAGATCAATTGATTTACGTTCCATTGCCAGATGAACCAGCTAGATTATCTATCTTACAAGCTCAATTAAGAAACACTCCATTGGAACCAGGATTAGACTTGCAAGAAATTGCCAAGATTACTCACGGTTTCTCTGGTGCCGATTTGTCATACATTGTTCAAAGATCTGCTAAGTTCGCTATTAAGGATTCCATTGAAGCCAACATTAAATCTCAAAAGGCCAAGGAAGCTGCTAAGGAAGTTAAGGCTGAAGAAGATGTTGACATGAAAACCAATGCTGAAGAAGAAGAAGAAGAAGATCCAGTTCCATACATTACCAGAGCTCACTTCGAAGAAGCTATGAAGACTGCTAAGCGTTCTGTTTCTGAAACCGAATTACGTCGTTACGAAGCTTATGCTCAACAATTACAAGCATCCAGAGGTCAATTCACTAATTTCAGATTCTCTGAGGACGCTGCTGGTGGATCTACTTTACCAGCTGAAGAAGGTGCTGCCAATGGTGGTAACACTGGTGCATCTTTCGGTAATGTTGAAGAAGATGATGACTTATACAGTTAATTTTATTTCTGATAGTAGTAGTATACTATGAACGGAAAAACAAAAAAAATTATATATCGTATTTTAATCTGGGTTTGATTAATACTTGATGAAATTGTATTTGAATCAACCATTTTCTTCTTATCTCTGTTTTTTTACTCTATACTTATTCATAATGTTAGATCAATAAATTCAATTGAATTGATAAAATAGTAGGCATGTTTACCTAATAATTCCATGGAGATTAGAATCAAAAATGCGAGGCGGGTCCGATGCTTTCAAAATATATTGTGGGGTATACTGGTCACGTGCGATGCTCTTTCTCATTGCCCCTCTGAAAATTTGTACCCGTATATCTCCGATTTCAAATCGTTTAGCAATATAAGTGACTAATATTGCTTTACTTTTTTCATTACATCTTTATATTTAAACACGCTGGAAGTGTGACATCAAGAATCTTTTAGATCAACTATAAATACCCTTATAAAGGATACCCAACCTTATTCATATCATATCATATATCATATCACATCATTCGTAATGAAACCCTTTACTAACGGTGGGTTATTTATGCTTACACCCGCATTTTTAATAGCATCAGAATTTATTGTCACTAAATTCTCTCAAAATGGTCCAAAAGGTATTGCTCAAAGTAATAATGTTCTGAGTCTTACCTATCATCAAGCCAGAAACTATGGCTTTCTTCAGAAATGGGGGAAAGATGGTAAAAATTAAAAATGAGTGATTTCTCAAACCGATACCGGAGGTAAGAACATCAGAGAACATCATAAATAAACATCGATTCAAAAATTACAGACATTCCCATTTTTTGCTTTAACTTGATGGGACATTCACCTCAAAAGTTGACAACACAATTGCATTCATTCATTCATTTCATAATATCGATTTATTTATTCCAATTATCTTGACCTTTAACTGATTCTTATCAAAATTATGTGTCGCATTGCATCAATCTCATAAACCTATACACTGCATTTCAGTTCAGTTCATTCATTTTAGTTACCATTCTCTTTTTTTTTTTTTTACCCATATATTCATATCCTTGTCAACTCCCGAAAAATGGTATTCAATTCATGTCACTAAAAATACCTCCTTTAGGACTACTATCTATTCATTTTATCTGAGATCAGATTTTTTAAAATTCACCAAAAAATATCTATTCAAATCCCTCATACATTTTAACGATCTCATACCATCCAACTGTTTCATAATGATCTTCGGATTAATCTCAAAATAAAAATATATTCATTATAATTGCTTGTAAATTGGAAACCTTATATTGGATTGATTTATCCAATTACCACAGACCTCTACATAATAGTGCAGATCATATTAAGGTCTTCTTCTCTGCCAATATTTACCTCAACTTGTGAAGGGTCAGAAATACACTTCATGACTACACAACCATTATCATAAATATATAAAAAATATCATTATCTAAAGATATGAGGTTTATACATTTCCTCCTTATATGCATCGAATGAAGTGAGTCTTTCAGATTTTCTATATACTGATACACACAATTCTTCGTCTATATTTTTAATTACTTTCGATAATTGAAACCCACTAATTTATTTTTCATATATATTATATTGTTTTCCACAATAAAATAGGTGCTACGAGCAAATTTTTTGCTTCAATATTACGATAAACTTCTGAAATATCAGTTAATTTAATAAGTTTATAATTAATATAAGAATTCACAATGACATCTTCAGAATTAATCAATTATATTATAAACGTTCTCATGATGGTATTGTATCTTACATAAGAGATTTCATAATAGTTTGTGATCACGTGCTTGCAAAAAATCACCCTCTCTCTCATTGGCCAACAACTTTGTGTGACCACTACCAGGTGTTTTTTCTCAAAATTCAATCACCAATATCTTCATAATTACCTACCCAACCATGTTCGTCAGAGCCAGACCTGTGGCTCGTTCCATAAACAACGCCGGTAGAAGATTCAACTCCTCTTCTTCCCATGAATCTCACAAGGTAACCGAAAGCAAACCTATCGAAATCAACGTTGCCAAAGTGTTTGGAATTGCAGCACTTGCTGGAGCTCTTTTGGTATTCAAGAACCACGAAAAGACCGACAAGCCTTTAGTTTCAACCCCATTATACAAGGAACAAGGAAGTGGAGAACGTGAAAATGCCAGAAATGAAAACTACTTGAAGAGATACAAAACCTCATTCATCAAAGGACTTATTAGAGATAAGGGAGGTATAGGTCAAAAACAATATAGAAGAATCACAGACACCACTGCTGTCCCAACTGTATTAATTCCAAGTCATTCCCCATATGGTGTTCAATTTGGTAGTGGTATAAAGACCGACAAGTTGGGTCCAAGAAAGGAAAGAGTCAGAATTTATGCTCCTGTTGAAAACAGTGCTTAAACATAATGTTTTTAATATTATTGTTATTATTTTTAAAACAATTTAAAAAGTCATATTTAATTTAAAAACACATTTTTATTGAAGCTGATTCTTCAATTGCATTGCATTATAATAAGCACAAGGGTGTGAGAAATGGTATTGAGTAAAAAAAGATGAGTTTACTCAGTCTAATATTGTGCTACCATATAGAGGAGATTAAAACTTTTTTAAACCTTTAACTCCTCCATCTTATAAGTGTTATGAATATTTGATATCGCTGATAATTTTACTGGGCTAGAAGTCTCAGTTATCAATCACCTATCATTTCACTTGACAAATACTTGATCAAGTGACTAACTATTCACTCATCATCATTAGTATTACCAAAAAAATACATTTTTTATAATAAACGAAAACTAGAAACATTAAAAAGAATTGAAGATATCAAAAATGGATTCAAATGAAAAACTTTAACTTTTTGTTTTTCTGTCATTTATGAAGATTTATTCACTTTGTTCTTTATTGTAATTTCTGTAGAATTGGTCGAACTTAATATTGTAATTGGATATTATTCTAACTTCTGTTTACTTTCGCTAATTATACCAGAAACGTGAACGCTCATCCGATGATCCGCTATTTCTCCACTATTCATTTTTACTATATGGTAATTTTGGGACCACTAGTAAGACAGAAGTATAAAAAGGTGTAGTACTGCATTTAATATCGAGGTATAATCATGAAGCAAGTATTCAGATCAGTAAAGATTCCTACCAGAAACTTCTCATACACCTCCAAAATGGCTCAAGAATTCAACGTTATTATCTTTGACAAACCAGGTACTGACAGATCAAAAGTTAGACCAACTCACGTCAAGGAAATTGTACCAAATGTCAACAAGGGTATTGTCAAGGCTGCTGGTGCCCTCTACAAAGATGAAGCTAAAACTCAATTCGCTGGTAGTACTTTACATGTTTTGCTTGAATCCAAGCAAGATGTCATTGACTTCTTGAAAACTGATATTTACTACAGAGAAGGTATCTGGGATATTGACAGTGCTATCATTAACCCAATTGGTGTTGCTGTTCGTGTTCCAAAGCAAATGGACGGTGTCAATGAAGAACACTTCAAGTTGTAAAACACGAGGTTATGATGATTATATAGATCTCCAGGTCTTCTAGAGTGCTTGTATTGCTCAATTGGGTCCATCTTGAGACTTCAATGGCAGTTTATATATGATATCCATGTTGGAAAAAGTGACCCTTGTTTCTTGAATATGAGGGTGCTTTTATGACTCACTATACGTTGACCGTAGGGTTAGTTTAGTAATGAATGGATGATTAGACTTCAACATGGGTGTAGTTCCATATGTAGCTTTATAGTAGAGGTGATCAAACCATTACTTTTGTTCTGGTAACTATCAGATTTCGGTGTCATGGTGGTGACGTGTTTCATAACCTCTAATCCGAAACAGGTACACCAATTGACCAAAATAACGAGCAATTGATAGATTAAACGTCCATTGAATATCACAGTATAACCTTTCACGTCATTATAGACGCTACTGAAAATCAATGACTTGTTTGATGCTCTAGTATAACAATATTATTGCCTTCACTATACATATGTGATGCACTAAATCATTACAGTTACATTATACACTACAATTGACGCTTCTTTTGTTCATTTATTATTATCAGGTATTATCAGGTATCTTTTGTATAACTAGTAACCGACACTGATCAAGTAATCAGCCAATTTCTCGACTACAGTGGTGGCTTCACCAGCAACCACACCTTGAGGGTAGTGAGCAAGTAAGATGGCTTGTTTGGTTCTGACGGCAATAACACCTTCAGCTTCATGCTTACCGTAGATGGATCTGTCATCAGCTCTCAACAAGAAGTACTTTTGACCTTGTACATGTAAACCATGAGCTTGTAAGTTAGAAGCATCTTCAAAACCTTGAGCGATTCCGGAGATCTCAGTGGATTGTAATTCGAAACCGGAGGATTGAGCCCACAAGGAGTCACCAGCACGGGAGTACAAAGCGGCCTTGTCGATCTTACCGGTAGCGACTAAATTATCAGTATAAGCTTGCCACGACATATTTTGTTAATTGATGGATAAAGTGAGGTTTCACATCTTGATCCTAAATCCTTTATATGTTGTCGGCGTGTTGCTTATGTAATCGCTTCAGGAACATAGCAATGTAGACGAGGGGTAACGTGATACAAACATAAACCTATACAAAACGAACAAACCCGACAAACTAAATCAACGAATTGAATAGACAAATAATGTCAATTTTGAGTGTAACGGTGGCGGTCGAGGGTTCGAGCCGCAGGTTTCCCAATTGACTTATTTTAGCAATTATTTATAAATCTAAATATATTTTAGAATAATTACTAAACATCAAACAGGAACAATAGGATTACAATATTTTATTTGTACTATACACTATTAAATTTTAGAACCAACCCATCACAAAAACTTTATAATTTTATTTACGACAAATGGGTCGATTTAATATAATATGGGCTCATAAAAATAGCCCATATATGTTTTGGTTGGGGAGTAATCTGTTGTATTGATCTAGAGGATAATTTCATTAGTTTTTCTCTTTTTCAGTACCGGCTCGGTGACTTCCATTAAATCTTCGTCTTCTTCTTCCACTACAATTGTCTCTGTACTGATATTGGTCTTTGACTTATCATTTGAAAATCCGGTTGGTTGTGTCACTTCTGGAAGAATTATCTTCTTTTTCAATGTAATATTAGGTAAGTAGTCACCATCATGATCTTCCAGAATGGAGATATAAAATTCAATACTTTCAAGCTCATCAGTATCATCTTGAACAAGCAATAATGAGCCATCAGTGAACCCATTAATATCATTAAGTTTCTTCTCTAAATTATCATCAAAGTCAACATCATAAATTAATTTAGATTTACCTAAAACAATAGCAATACCATCATCAGCATAGTCATATTGTTCGATCAATTTGTCAACTAACCATTTAAGAGTAAGTTCTTTGGCTTCAACTGAGGAGAGCTTAAGTAACCCTCTGGCTATAGATGATGTAGGACATCTTGGATTTGGTTCAACCAAAGATGCTGCTGTAATATACTTGTTCGGTTTGATACTTATAAACACAGATGATGATTCTTTGAAAATTTGCAGGAAATCATAGGCACTATCAATAGGATATTTAAAATAGTTAGTACCGCTCAAACTAGAAAATCCAGAGATAATGGCATTGGTGGTGGCAATAGCTGGAATAATATTACCAGCAATTTGTTTAATATCAAATTTACTCTTAACTTCAATATTAAAAACAATTGATCTCAAATTGGCTGAGGCAGTAACAAAGTCTAGAGTATCCTCATCATCCTTATCAAAAGAAATAAATGATTCCTTACCACTTTGAAGTCTGGTTTGTAATGATTCACTGGCTTTATATAAAACCACCAAATTCTCTAAAGTACTCCATACTTTAGTTTCATCAGCGAAAATTCTGTCTACTTGACTCTTATCACTTAAGATCTGTCCCAATTCGGTTTTAAATTGTTCTAAGTCTAATGGAATTGGCTTTTTTCTGGATACCCATAATGTTTCAATTAAAAGAAGTCTTTCAGTATCAGTCTTGTAGATTTTATTGACCAATTCATAGAAAAGACTGGCAGTATCAGACTTGAAAATCGATTTTCTTAAATCAGCCAATTCGTTCACTTCAGCTGTCATATTGGCAATCTCTTGTTTATCATCAGTTTCACTCTTAATCTTGTCAGCATCATTTAAATCACCACCAGAGTCTGCTTCATCAAATAATTGATGGAACAAAAACTCTTTGGCCCAGGTAATACAGTGGACTGGTTGTGATGGTGTGGATCTAATGGTACAGACAGGAAATGTCTTTGGAGTAGCTTTGGATTGGCAGTCAAAACATTCACTATAGTATGGATAAATAGGTTGGATTTGTCCATCATATCCAGTAGTACCACTTTCCATAAGTGGCACTTTTAAGAATATCGACATGGTATTAACATATCTTCTGGCTTCTAAGTTGTCAAGAGCATTGAATATGTAACTGAATTGACCCCACCATGAGATTGGGAACTGTTGAGAATCCATGATGTTTCCATGATGTGGAACCAACTTCGTGTGATGATAATTGAATGATTCGACTGCTTTTGCAACAGTAAGGGACTTGGACTTTCCGATGTCGTGTTGTCTGAAAAGGAATTGTCTGTTTAAATTGGATAATGTGATGGTATCTAAATCCACGATATGAATTTCACCATATCCAGTGAGTACTAAGTCTTTAAGTAATTCACATCCGATACCACCAGCACCGACCATAAGAATCTTAGTGGTGCGTACACGGTTGTACCTGTCCTTTCCAAGGATCTTCTTCAAATATGTATCTTTAGCCATTATCTTTTTGATGAAACCAGTTTTAGGATTGATGTCAAAATTAATGGAGAAAACTCCACTTACATAAGTTTTGAGTTGATATTACGTAATATTTTATATCTTTAACTAGTCACTATATTTCAACTATTAATTAATCCAATTATACAGATTGGACTTAACTTCAGAAATAGATCATTTAATTCATTTACTTATCAAATTCTCTACATGAATGATTTTGTAACCCGTAGTAGTACTAGTAGCAGTAGTAATTATTGTTGTCTTTGGTATGCGTATGGTTCTTTTAGTCTGTTGGACATATTTTCTTCCACTAAAACGTTTAAACACTAGTGAATAAAGTCCAGACACCCTTCAAATAACCAACAATTTCATCACCTCCAAGCTTGGATTCACCATATAATCTATCAACAAAGTTAATTGGAACTTCACCAACAGTGAATCCTAAAGATCTGGCTCTAACCATCATTTCCATTTGGAAAACGTATCCCTTAGACTTAGTAACGTCAATAATCTTGGCTAAAACATCCTTCTTGTATAATCTGAAAGAACCAGTTAAGTCAGAAACGTTTGGTCTTAAAACAGTAGCAGCCAAAAAGTTGGCACCTCTAGAAACTAACTTTCTCTTTAAATCCCAACCGTAAACACCACCATCGCCAGCGTATCTGGTACCAGTGACAATATCGAAATTTTCACTCTTTTGCTTAGCAATGAATTGTGGAATAGCTTCTGGGTGATGAGAGAAATCAGCATCCATAATAATGACAAAGTTACCAGTAACATAATTCAACCCGTGAACGTAAGCAGTACCTAAACCCAACTTTCCAGCACGTGCTCTCAATTGGATGTGTTCTGGACCAAACACATCTATCAACTTCAAAGCAATTTCTTGAGTTCCATCTGGTGAAGCATCATCAACAATCACCACTTCCCAATCCAACTTTTCAGCTTGGAAAGTTTTGGCCAATAAGTAGACCAAAATAGGTAAGTTTTTGCGCTCGTTGTAGGTAGGCAAAATGACTGAATATTTGTCTCCCATGGTGGTTCTAGATGTTATTTGTATGTTGAAACTTAATTATACGAATATTGTTTTTATACGTGTCGTTATTTTCGCGTAACCACGAATTTCAGTCACGTGCGAGGGAAACACTCCATATCAGACTATATTTTCATTACACCCTTTAATATGATTTATATATATATATATATATATATATTAGAACACAGAACCACTACCAACCGCCGGGCTAGCAAATCCACGCTTAGCTCAGCCACGGCCAAATAGAATATTCTCTCTCGAGGCTAACCCATGAAAGCAATAAAAATAAAAAATAAAAATAATAAAATAATAAGTAAAAGACAATTTATAACACACAACACTGATAAACAAACTCAATAAAAAAAGTAGTGAACAAAAATTAATTATAATAAAAAAAAGTATAGATTATTAGTTTAACAACTCATTAAAAAATAGTTATTTCATACTAATTTAGTCCATAGGAAAATTAAGTGAAATCAAACCTTTTCATATTGTACAGGGTTAAAGATGCATGAAAAACAATATAAAACACAAACTCCATTACCTATTTAGCTGACAACGCTAGTTGTTCAAACTTAATGAATTAATTTGGTTGGAAAGAAGGTTGAAGGATGGACTTCCATCTTGTAAACCTTTCTTTTGGTCTTTTCCACCAGAATTGGCTGATGAAAACGAATTAACTGATTGACTCTTATTATTGTTATAATAATTATGGTTTAAAGACTGTTGGTTTCCGTAGTATAATCCAGATGAGTTATTATTTTGAGAATACTTGTGACCTCCAAAGTCTTGGTGTGATTGGTGTTGATTCTGTTGCAATTGGTGGTGTTGTTGTTGTTGTTGTTGTTGTTGTTGTTGTTGTTGTTGTTGTTGTTGTTGTT
>JAJLZJ010000072.1:0-40121 GCA_030572155.1 Suhomyces taliae | reverse complement strand
TCACGATCTTAAGATTAACAGTCTTACGCCTTAGCCAACTTGGCCACGAAGTCTTCTGATGGTAGCACGATGACATATCAATATCTCGGCTCCGCTGCAGAACTGAATTATTTAAATGATATATTTGAATATAAGTAATGAAAATATAGGTTTTATTGCTTTAAAAATATGATAATTATCACTTTATAGGTCAAATAACAATTTAGGTGAGAGTTGACTCTTTTTTGATCAAAATTGAATGATTCAGTACCGAAATATATTTTTCTTATTAGTTGGCAAAGTTATCATATAATTATTCCGACAGAACAATTTATTGTTGCTACTTGGTTAAATAATAATAGTATGAAGTTTATCTTATATGTAATAGCAAGATTACTCAATTTTGTTTAAAAAGAATTAACTAAGTCGTGATGGTTAAAATAATCCTTGTTGCTTACAATAATAAATACTTTTGTTACAAGATACTGTTGGGCTAAAGAAAACTAATCATTATGTAAAATTGAAAAAAAATTGTAAAAACTGTTAAATTTGTTAAAAACATTAAAAAGTCGGCGTAAAAAAGCCCTTCATGAAATATTTTTAAAAGATACTGCAACTCGTTAGAAAAAATCTCCCCGTACGGAAACATAAACCCGTATTAAATAAATGGCCAAAGGGGTGGTTGTAATTCTAAGCAACTAGATAAGGTAGAAAGTGTAAACCTGTTAAGGGTATCTAATTCCGCTTAAACTAAAATGTTGGAATTGTATGAAGTGCGGGGAGTAGGGTACAGTCCGAGCATCGGCTCCGAACTTTTGACAGTTTTTGATTGCAGAACATACTGTAGAAAGGAGAGGGAAAACTACCTATTAAGATGCCGCATTAGTAATGAAGCCGCACTCCACGCGTTGATCGCCGGGTACATTTCTTTTTTTTTTTTTTTTTTTTTCTGGATCCCTTCAAAGTTTTTGGAATCCCGGTTAATTTAGTGGACTTGATAAGAGCCACTAGAACTTTTTAAACAAGTCTGATACACCAGATGAATCAACTATAGTCACCATAAAAAGAAAGAAATAAAAAAAACTAGAATTTAGCCGAAAAAAGAGCGTGTAATTATGTTTGATCCAAGTACAATAGTGGCGGGGGTGATATAGCGGAAATAGGACGGTGCAAGGAAACTCCGAAATTTCGGTCTGCGCTCACAATTTTTTATAGATATATAAGTAATGATTGCCCAGAAATTTTTAGGAGGTTTTGTGATGTAGTATTATATTAGAAACCATGCAGTCGTATGATGAAAAGCTGCAAATAAAACAAAAGTTACAAATGGGTGCAAATACTGCACCAGGTATGAGATCACACGATGAAGTACCATCAGGTCTTGTTCATAGTGAACATAATGAAAGAACTCATCATGGTAATTTCACTAGTGATGAAGAACAAAGCAATAGTCGTAATGAAGTGGATGATAATGATGATAATGATGATGACCATAGTATCACTCCTATAGTATCACCTTCAGAAAAGGATCGTCTTTCTGATCGTTTAGGTGATGCTCATCTTAATATTCTTCCATTAAAGAAATTATTAGTAGCACTTGCTGCACTTTCATTAGGTCTCTTTATTTCCTTCTGTGACCAAACAGGTCTTACTGTTGCATTACCACATATCGCTAAGGATTTAAATGCTGAAACTACTATTAATTGGGCTGGTACCGCTGCATTATTGGCTAATTGTGTATGTCAAGTTCTTTTTGGAAGATTATCTGACATTTTTGGCCGTAAGAATATTCTTCTTACTTCATTAGGTATATTGGCAGTAGCTGATTTAGCCTGTGGCTTCGCTAAAACAGGTCCTCAATTTTATGTATTTAGAGCATTTGCTGGTGTTGGTGCTGGAGGTACTCAATCTCTTACTATGGTAATGCTTAGTGATATTGTCACTTTGAAACAAAGAGGAAAATATCAAGGTATTCTTGGTTCTCAAGTTGGTCTTGGAAATGCTTTAGGTCCATTTATTATGGCTGGTTTTGTTGAACATAGTAGCTGGCGTAATTTTTATCATATGATGCCTGCTCTTATTGTTCTTGTCAATCTCACTATTTGGTACTTAATTGATGATAAGTCCAACTCTCAAAAGCTTTCTGATGTTCTAACTAGAAAGGAAAAATTCAAAAAGATCGATTACTTGGGTCTTTTATTTTCTACTGCTAGTTTGACTCTTTTACTTATTCCAATCAGTGGTGGTGGTTCTACTTATGCTTGGAACAGTAAGATTGTGATTGCCATGTTTGTGGTGGGTGGTGTCTGTATGATTGGATTTTTATTAATCGAATGGAAGATCCCTAAACTTCCAATGATTCCATTAGGACTTTTCAGTCGTCCATCATTATCGATTATTCTTATTTCCAATTTCTTCTATGGAATGGCTCATTACTCATTCTTATTTTATCTTCCATATTACCTTCAAATTGTTCGTCAATTAGATGCTATTCACTCTTCCATCTTTGTTCTTCCACTTGTGTTGCCAATGTCGATTATGTCAATTGTTGCAGGTCAAATTCTTTCTCGTACTGGTCACTATAAAAATATTATTATTGCAGGATATTCTATTTGGACTCTTGGATGTGGTCTTTTGATGCTCTTTAATAAGAATACCAATTATGGAGTAATTGTGGTCATCTTGTTAATTATGGGTTGGGGTGTCGGATGGACTTTCCAACCTACAATGGTGGCTGCTCAAGCACAAGCTAAGAAATCAGAAAGAGCAGTGGTAATTGGTACAAGAAACGTTTTGAGATCCTTTGGTGGTGCTGTTGGTGTTGCCATCGCTTCATTAATTGTTTCTAACAGTCTTTTAAAGGAAATCAACAACCAGGGCCCAGATTCTATTTTAAGTCAAACATTTTTGACTTACATGAAAACTCATATCTATACCAGAATTGATCCTTCTGGTTTGAGTGGTGATCAAATGGAATTGATCACCAGTATGTACATGAAGGCTATCAAGAACTTCTTCATTTTGACTATTCCATTAATTGGTGGGTGTCTTATTTCCAACATATTTGTTGCCGACAATGGTCTTCAATGTATCGATGAAATACCAGAACCAAAGGAAGGAGAGAAGCAAGCTTGAATAAATTATAATATAACCATTAAAAAAACTTGAAGGTATTATAAAAGTCATTAATAATTTCTATAGATAAATAAATAAATTTGCATCGTTAAAATAATTGTAGGAAGTTAAAAGAAATCTTATTACTACATGAGATCTACGTTTCACTTGGTGTAGTATTTTCCTGAGATCCTGAGGGTTTTATATCGTTCTTTTTCTTGCAGCCAGTATAGTTGCAAAATTTTAAACTTCATTTGCTCAAACACTACAATTATACAATTATACAATTATACAACATTATCATTACATTCTTTTATTATTTTATTATCACTATTTAAGTTAATAACTTAATTAGATATCTTAATTCGGTTGAAATTAGTTGATTTCCTAGTGAAATCATTTACCCTGATCATATGGATAGGAAGTAATTAGAATGGGTGGTTAATTGTTTGATGATATCCAAGATTTATAGCTTCTGCTAATTGGTCATTTCATTAAACTCATTATATTCATTCAACCATGTCTGATATTGAAAAGCATCCTGCTGTTATAGACCAGTCTAATCTCATAAATGTTCCTTTTGCTTTACTGTTGGTTTTATTAATTTTATGATTAGTGGTACAAGATCAATGTCTTGATTTTCGTGAGCCAATGACAGTTGATAGGTTGGTCAATTAAGTTTGTCTTAAATACACTATTTCATGAGCAGGTACAGAGTTTGTCCCAATTGAGGCATATTCACCTACCATTTAAAAGAACGAATCCTTTTATTGCTGCAAAACAACACTATTTTGCAAAACTAGATTAATCTTTAGATGATTTTTCCTAGTGTCCACGTAAAAATGCATTGATATCGTCAAGAATACCATTTTCTACCTCAGTGAAATGCTCTTGAGCATATTGGAAATACTCTCCTGGATCATAGTCAAAAAATTCATAATCTGGGGAAGCACCTGCAGCAGCAGCAGCAGTTTGATGTAATGGCTCTTTTACTTTGGCCAAGAAGTGATTGACATTAGTGTTACTTAAAATCGAGTCCATGATCCAAGCTCCAGCCCCTGGTGTCTCTCTAACTCTGTGTGATCCAGATGTTCCTGCCCATAATGCCTTTAAGTATGGCCAATCTTGATAAATAAGTCTGGAGAATCCTCTGAGATAAACAACAGCAATGACCACTACAATTATGGCAAAGATCGCTGTCTTAAACATGGCAACAAGCAAATTGAACCATACCTTGATGATCTTTCTAATAAACTTATAAGTAAGGTACAAGAGTATCACTGAAATGACAGTTTGTGTTGCTGTGGGGTAAGTTTGGGCAGCCCAAGAGATAACATTGATGACATGACGCAATGAAAACTCAAGAAGCGTCACTATAAAGGTGGCCACAGGTACCAATATCTCCGATAAACCCATATTTTTGTAGGTCAATTTGTTGATATTAGTTGTTAGATCTTTTTTATAGGGTAGGTGGCTATTACAAGACAAATGTCATGTGCCCGATGTTTAGCCCTAAAGTTACCCGGATATTCTGGTGCTAGTATAAAAGGAACCGATATCTCATTATTTTGAACCTCAGAAAGTTGCCTCCGGAAATTTGGCACTAGCTAGTAATGCGGCCCTATTTGAGCTGTAGTGTTTACATTCATGACTTTACTTTGCCTATTAACTTAGGGAGGTTTTGGAGTGGATCAGTTGCAGGTTGGATACGGAAGTGTTGTGGGTTGGGTGTTGATTGTACGGACAGATCAATGTGGCTACAAAGAATATGCTTGAGGTTAGAAACTCAAGGGTGTCCCGTTATGTCACTACAAATCTTTTAATAGACCCGTGCATTCATCTTGAAATCGCCTGGTTTTGATACTGATAATTGTAGACCTTTTTTTTTAAATAAGATATGTTTCTATCTTTAACTCAAACAGAAAGATGTGAAAACAAAAAAAAATGTAGCTATCCTGGTGAAGTATTTTTATTTTTTTTTCACAGATCTTTAACTTTTGAAATGCCGAATCACCACTAGGTTGATGGAGAAAATTTCATCATAGATCTGGAAGGACTGGTTTGTTGTTATGGTGAATGATCTTTATTTGGGCTGTATGTGTTCCTTCAGTCCATAATCCCCCATAGTGGTCTTTGATTCGTTGGTTGGGTTTATTCACAAACACACACACACACACAAAAGAAAACTGATGTGATTGTCTAATCGGGCTTAGATCAGCTTGGTCACCTGTTATTGAAAGTGATGTATTTATAGTAAATGGAGAGAGTGAGAGAGAGAGTGTGTGTGCGACAGTATGAGAAAGTGAGAGTGGAGAGTACGTCATAACTCAAGTCATTAATAGAAACAATCGGGGTGTCCCCCAAGCGAGGCAGTGTCGCCAAAAATAAGCCTGTAGATCGCTATAGTCAACAAGAAAATGGACCTCTCGTAAAGTCATGTACGGGATTTATTTCGGTGACCCATTTTTTATTTTTATTCACAACCCTGATAAAACCTTAATGTACCAATACCATCAACACAAACCAAACCGAAAAACGAACATAGTTTGTATTGCACGTGATGTGACCGCAACGCCCTGAATTATGTGCACTCTCACTATTGTCGCTTGACCCGAATGATTTTAGTCTCTCCGTTTCAGTCTAGCAATCGAGTCGAAATTATTGATACTTTTACCAATTGTAATTGTTATAGAGTTTCTGGCCCTTTTTCACGTGAAGATCGCCATATCATCCCATTCACTCACTTCCTCAGTGCAACCTTTCCTCCATTGCAATTTTGGCCACATCAAACATCGTTCCTTTTTTTTTGGTCCCCCAAATTTTGAGCCTGAATCACCTTTTGATTCTGTGATTGTAATAGATACGAGAGTTTACAAAACATTTTGGAAATTTGATTCATAGTGATCCTTTCATAAACATCTGGTTTCAAAATCTAAACTTTGTTTCTTAAAACCAGATCATCATCTCATAAAATCCCCTTCCCCATAGGACCCGAAATATGTCCAAAATTTTCCTGCGAAAGAAACCACCTCAGTTGTCGCCCCTTGAAGAGCTTCAACAAACTTATGATGATTGTTGTAATCTCTCAATTAAGTATATTAATCTAGAAGAACAATCAAGAATCGAAGATGCTTTAAAAGGTTGGAAATCTCTTCATACTTCTCTCTTATTTAAAATAGAGGTTTTTGAAAAGCAGCTTTATAAGTTTAATAATGATGAATTATCAATACTTCTGGAATTAAAAGCTATAAGAGATGAAAATATCCGTCATTTGATCAGAGTCCAAATGAGAGTTGATGAATCTAATAGAAAACGTCAAACTGCTCCAAAAGTGGCTCAATCTATACCTCCACCTAAATCAACCACGTCTTCAATGTCAGTTCCTTCACTTCGTAATAGTTCTCAAAGACAATCATTAACTACTCCCAATAATTCCCGTTCCATGCTTAAATCTTTAAGACCTACTCCTGTCAATAATAGTTTAACTAAAACAAAGAGTCATCAAGCTTCTCAAGCTGCCAATTTATCATGGCAAAAACCTTCAACCGGTCCTCCTAAAAAGATTACTCATATTAAACAAGGTAAATCATCTGAAAGTGTATTTGATGATTTTGATCAAGATTCTTTTGATTTTGGTGAAAATTGGGAAAAAGTAAATGGTTCAAGAACTTCTTCAGGCATATCTGCATTTTCTACAGAGGATTATTCTCCTAATTTGATAGATTTAGATGAACACCCTCCAACCATTAAAAGTGTTCCAGAACCTTACGAACATGATGATGTATTATTAGACTATTTTTCTAATGATCATGATGATCCTCCATTACAAGATTTAAGTCTTAAAAAGGCACCACCTCCACCACCTCCACGCGCCAGAGTCAACAATTATAGTACTGGAAACATTAACAAACCTTTGGTTCCACCAGGTAAAATTAATGCCAAGTCTAAAAGTGCTACCGATGTGTCGCAGGCGGCACCACCACCCCCACAAATACCACCTCCAGTGCCTTCAGCACCTCCAGCACCGGTTTCGCAACTTCCGTCGCAAGAGCCTGCGACTGCTGCAGTTGCAGCTGCCACCACTTCCGCTCGTTATGTTTACAACCAACCTAAACCTATGAATATTAATGCATTGATGAAGAATACTTCTAAGGCCAGGCACAAACCTGCACCAGTAAAGGCCACAGTTAAATCACCTACTAGTGCACCTGTCAAAGCACATGCACCTGTCAAAACTACAGGACCAGCCAAGACCAAGGCTAGCAACATCTCATATAATTATGTTAAGGCACCAGCAAAAGCAGGTGCACCAGTTAAGAAGGCTACTAGACCACCAGCCAAAGCATCACCACCTGCAAAGTCATCATCTCCAGCACCAGAATCGCCAGAATCCAATGGTGAACCTAAAGAACTTACTGTTGATGAAGAAGAAGATCTTTTAATCAGTACTATTAAAGGTGTAGATCCAGCGGCTGCAAAACAAATTTTGAATGATATTGTGGTCAAGGGTGATGAAGTCTATTGGGATGATATTGTTGGATTAGAAAGTGCCAAAAACTCCCTTAAAGAAGCGGTGGTTTATCCATTTTTACGTCCTGATTTATTCCGTGGTCTTAGAGAACCTACAAGAGGTATGTTATTATTTGGTCCTCCAGGTACTGGTAAAACCATGTTGGCAAGAGCCGTTGCTACAGAATCTAAATCCACATTTTTCTCAATCAGTGCTTCTTCCTTAACTTCCAAATATTTGGGTGAATCAGAAAAATTAGTTAAAGCATTATTCCTTATGGCCAGAAAATTGGCCCCATCGATTGTTTTCGTTGATGAAATCGATTCTCTTTTAACATCTAGAACCGAAGGTGAAGTTGAAAGCTCTAGAAGAATTAAAAATGAATTTTTAGTTCAATGGTCTGAATTATCAAGTGCTGCAGCTGGTAGAGATCAAGACGATGTATCAAGAGTATTGATTCTTGGAGCTACCAATTTGCCATGGTCAATTGATGAAGCTGCAAGAAGAAGATTCGTTAGACGTCAATATATTCCTTTACCAGAAGGAGAAACCAGAAAGAGTCAAATCAAAAAATTGTTGCTGTACCAAAACAATACATTATCCGATGCTGATTATGATGAATTGATGGAATTGACTTCAGGATTCAGTGGTTCCGATATCACCGCATTGGCAAAGGATTCAGCTATGGGTCCATTGAGATCATTAGGTGATGCATTGTTACTGACTGCTACCGAGAATATCAGACCAATTAATTTGGATGATTTCAAAAATAGTTTGAAATATATCAGACCTAGTGTTTCCTCCGAGGGGTTGGAGGAATATGAAAAATGGGCAGTCAAGTTTGGTAGTTCCGGAGCTTGATCACAAACACGAAAACAAGATTGATGAAATCACCAGAAAAGTAAAATTACAAAAAAAGAATAATTGTATAAGAGAGAAAGAAAAAAAGTTAAGTGTCTTGGATCAAGAAACCCCAATTAGGCCAATTACAAACTTACAACCTCGACCAGTATGTGGAATGCGATTGGGTGCATAATTTGGATGCTGAGCGAGGTGATCGAAGGAGGTGATTTTCTTTGTCTTTATGTGTAAGTCTAAATAATTGCAGCAATTTTTCGAAAGGATGTGCTGTGCATAAAGACGTATCCAAGGGAACAGGGAATTCACCCAAATAAGAAAGCCACTCAAACCTAACTACCGAAAAAACAGTCATTTTAACCTCACCTGATGATACCATTCTGAAACAAGATCTGCATGAACCTGTAATCAAAAGCTTACACAAACTGCATTTTCCGTATAATTGGTACCTCGATTCAGGGACAATTCAAAGTCCCACAGTCCAGACTGCTACAATTTTAGGATCAGAAACTGCATTTCTCATGAAACAGTTGGAATACTAAGCCATTACAAAACTGCATTTCATCATATTAGAATTGCAGGTAGGTTGAGGTTGAGGGGGTGGCTGAAACGCTTGTGCAAGCAACTTAAGCTATCATGTACGATTTGTACTCACAGAAAAAAAAAAATAAAAATCAAAACAGCATTATGCAATGACTACCATCGATGGGCTAATGGTTCATCAAAATGAATTGTTTCCCATGTCAATTTGCATCAATAGGTTATGTGGTTACGTAATCTTTTTTTTTGGATAGGTATTAGTGGAATGATTGAGATCATTCGATCAAATCAAATCAAATGCATTGAAGTAATTGACTCCTGAGCTAATAAGCTTTTTTTAGTAGACGTTATTATCGGGATATACCGTTGTGTAGAAATAGAAGAATCAAAATTGCAATTGAAGTAAATGAGGATGCCACAGGAGAGGGGCAAGACAGTGATAGTAAATCCTAACTAAAATTAGTAGATTTAAGGTTTTAGTAACGTCCTAGGTTAGGGGATCATAGGGGTTTGGTGAGGCTTTTGTTCTTTTAAAGAATTGGACCCCTTCCTAATACTTGCATGATAAGTCAAATTCTGCTTCTCGGCAGCATCGCATCATCGAAGTCAATGGCTGACTGCAATACCACACTTAAAGTTTCACCTCGGCACACTAGACCATGTATATGGGTGCATATCCTCACTAATCAGTAATAAATAATTAAAGTTCCTCTAGCATGATATGCAATAATTAAAGATTGCCCAGTAAACTCGTAAGATCAGATTGAAAAATCTTCGGATATAATTTAAACAGCAATGTACGAAAAAAAAGTCTAGATTTATAGGTAAGGATTTGAAAAAATTGCATTAAAATTGCATTAAAATTGCATTAAAATTGCAGTAGGCAGCGCAATTATCAAATCCGGGGAAATTCGTACCTATATTGGTTTTTGGTTGTAGGTTGGAAGTGTCAAGATAACCCTAAACAGGGCAAAAAAGAGCATAAAGAACTAGCAACTGATTAGGTCAAAATAGTCAATGGATGTATGTAAGCGCCTACAGATATCTTCATCGTTTTTTTTTCTTAATACTTAGTTATTGTTCACTGATGCCTCTTTATTGTAGTATTGACGATAGAGAATAGCGCACTTGGAGATTGTACATAGCAAATACGAACGAGTGGGCAAGGGCAAAGAAAAAAACTCAGCTGTTCAAGATATCCATCGCAATTGACAATAAATTGGCTGGAATAGGATGTAAGAGATTAGAATCTGGATCACAACCGGATATACTCTCATACGAAAAATACTAGCCACAAATACAATCATGACAAGCATATATTCATGTATAATTCGATTTTTTTATACATGCAACTTGATTGTATTATTGTATATGTTTCAAAAAACAATCAAATTACTTGATGTAAGTTGTTTATGAAGACAATCAACTTTAATTTATTTAGTTGCAGTATAATTGTAAATCTAAGAACAAAAAAAAAAGATACCGTTGAAGAAGGGGATTGGGGATTGATCTCAGCCAATATCTGATTTTTACATCAAAACATCCTTATTAGGATAATAGGACGGCATAGAGGTGCATAACACATCAACCTAATATAATGCAAGCGATCAACTTGTTGTTATAAGCAAAAAAATGACATATTGTACTTGACGAGTCACCGAGAATTCAACTTAGTAACTAGTAACATTACCGATGACCATCAAAAGCAATAGTACCCAAAGAACTTTCAAACTATTCTAGGTTACAATCCAGGTTTTACCCAAC
The DNA here is from genome assembly GCA_030572155.1 of Suhomyces taliae. Classification (NCBI taxonomy): domain Eukaryota; kingdom Fungi; phylum Ascomycota; class Pichiomycetes; order Serinales; family Debaryomycetaceae; genus Suhomyces; species Suhomyces taliae. The sequence continues at coordinate 29,356 of JAJLZJ010000072.1, read as the reverse complement.
GAATGGCCAAGGAATGACTAAAATCGTATGATACCTTTTCTTTCTTTTATTTAAGCCGGGAATAGTTTCCCTTCAAATTTGAGGTCCCAAAAAAATTTAGACCTCCTAATTTGGACGGAAGCGGAAATGCCACTATATTTTTTTTTTAACTAAATTTTGCGCTTTTTGTGGTATTACGAAGTATGGGGCAAAGTATTGACTTTTTTTTGGTTTTTTTGGTTTTTTGGTTTTTTATTTTTTAAACCTCTATTCTCACTTACCAACGAATTTTTCCTAACCTGCCACAAATTAAGCTTTTTAGTTGGGTTCTATTGTATAACGCGGAAATTGGAAATTGGAAATTGTCAGAGCCGAAAATGCCTTGAAAATTAGTTTAGTTGATGATTTATAGTTGCCATGTCATGTACTAAAAATAGTGGGGGATCAGTTTGAAGGATCAAATAACGTATGGTTATGCGGATGATCTTAATCAGGATTTTCAGGGAGCGTCGGCTTTTGAATACGAAGTGTGGGGCCAAAAGAAGGCGATTTTACGGATTTCCAATCGTTACTAATGCTTACATCTATTCATCACACACACACACACAGACAGATAAACACACCCAGCCCCTCTGTAACTCTGTATAATTTAATTTTTAGGCATTTCTTACCTAGATAAATTAACGCATGGTTAAGGCGAGCACACCGGCGATTTCCGGGCAAATGTTACAAGTTATTAGTTATCAGAGAATAGATATTACATCAGTAGTAAGGTAAACTAAGACGCCAACACCAACACCAACGGTGGTAACAAGAGGCGGAGTTAGCCTTAAAAAGCGAAAAGCAGAAAGTGAATAAACTCAATTATAAATTGTAAATCCAAAAAGTTGTCAACTTAATTCACCAACGGAAAATCTCTTTCTCCAAATCTTTGGTCTGGGTTTTAGATATTGGATGCGTAATTGACAAAAAAAAATAGATAAAGCCATAAATTATGCAAAATTTTTTTTTTTACTGGTAAGAAAAAAAAATTGAGACCTTTATGCATAATGCATGAATTATTTTATATTTATGCATCAGATTTCTAATGCATGTCAGATTAGAGAGTTTGATTTTTGATGGCTAGGATTTAAATTGTAGTTTGAAACTTTTAGCGCCCCAAAGGTAATGCGCAAGGATGGGGGTGATTTACCAGGATTCAACGGGTGAAAGCAAAGGCGAACACACGTAAATGGTCTTTATGTAGAGCATTACGGTGATGCCGTACCACGCGTCTTTTACCAGATCAATCCATAATCAGTAATACATGAACGTGTCTTCTCTCTTGAATACCTGGCCTGCCTTTGGGTCTGCCTCTCCTGTATGTAAGCAATAAAGACACCTATTTGCTTTTGCTTTTATCCTTTACATTTTACATTTTACGTTTATATTTGACATGAACACAAACTATATGACCTAATAAGCAAGTTACAAACCAGCAAAAATTGTCACGTAATTGGTTCGGCGATCTTTAACTCAATCAAAGGTGTCTAGCTTTCTCCACTCTCCACCCTTCATACTGTGATGTGTTTGTTGGTTTGTTGGTTTGTTAGATTATTGTTAATTTTTGGTTAATGACAGAGAGTTCCCCATTAGTATTTTTTTTTTTACTATTCCCCCAGTAAGTCCCAAGGCGTATTGCAGGTTCTTGTTTGTTCTTGCGTAAGACTGACTAAAAATGTTTCATAGTACTTCTTGGGGGCTTCCAAGCTTAATTGTTGGGAATATTTTTTACACCCAAACAATAAGCATAATATTTTGTGATCAAAGAAATTTTTATTTGTTCATTTAACCGCTTCTGAAGATTATGCATAAATAGTCATGCATACACAATTATTTTTAAGCACTTAATTTATTTTTTAGGCTCTCGATTATTTTATCGAGGCTTGTTGTTTAAGTAAAAGGTGTATACTTATGCTGGGGAACTAATTTGGGTAGTAGGTGCCCTGGATATACCATATCTACTTCAATTACAATTATTAAATCTTTCGAATACATTTATTTATACTATCCAGATCGCCCAATTCGAAATTTTGTTTATCTTATCAAAAGTTTAAATTTTGAATATCAAGTCTTTTTTTATTCCATCTAAGACTTTACTTTCTTATCAGTTGCCTTTCACAGGACTTTTTGATTGTTCTTTTAGTACATACAAAAAATTGCTTCTTTTCACAATAGAAGCCGTGACAATTGTTAGGTACCTGCTTCTTCGTTTATTTGGTGAGCTTAATACAATTTACTGTTGCCGTTGTTAAATTTCTTTTGGCTAGTATAGATTCGATCTACTTATAATCCTTACAATCCAGAATTTAGCATATTATCTACAACCACTTGGTTCAACCTTGAAATGCTATCATTAATGTCTAGAAGTAACTCTTACGATCGGCATCTAATTGGTCCAGCTACCACTGGTCCTGCTACTGCTCCACCTGCACCAGCTACTTCAACCACCACTATATCTTATTCCCCATACCAAGAATCAGAAATTACATCACAAAACACATCCCCTACAGTTCTTCCTATGAGTCAACCGTTCCAGCAACCTGAGGCTGATCTGTACTTCCAATATTCTCCTAATCGTTATTACTATCCTAACGGAGGAAGTCCACAGCATGTAACTACAGGTGCTACATCACCATTACCATACCAATCACAACCACCACAACCAACTCCAGCACCTGCTGGAGCTGGAGCAGCTGCCCCATATTGCTATTACCCTTACCAAGCTAAACCTGCTGAAGCTCACATGCAATACCCTTCTAATAATACTCAAGCCTATACACAATATCTTTATTACCAACAACAACATCAAATACAGGCAGGTTATCCTGGAGTTATCGGCTCCTCATCTATGAATATGCCACCAGCTCCTCTTCCAGGATCTGGTATCTCATACCTTCCAGGAATATCTATCCCTGGTGGCATGCCTATTAGAAGAAAGTCTAAACAATCTACTACTTGGAGTGCTAAAGAAGATAAAATCCTTAGAGAACTTAAAGAAGTCCAAAAATTAGGATGGAGAGAAATTTCCACCTTTTTCCAAGATAGAACTCCTAATGCTTGTCAGTTCAGATGGAGAAGAATAATAAGTGGTACTAGCACTGGTACTAGCATTCATAATTTGCAACTTCATGCGAGTGCTAATAAGAAGAAATCACACCACTCGATTAACTTTTTGTTGAATTGATGGGTTATGATGTAAAATAGTTACGATTGATGTGTAATATAGGAAACTTATAATATATGAACGAAGCAACGAACCACGTATGAAGTGAGTTGGTGAGTTGGTGTTTAATAACAAATAATAATAATAATAATAATAATAATAATAATAATAATAATAATAACGATAATTTTAATTAATACTACTGTAGATCTACAATATAATTAACTGATGAGAAAAGGGATTAAAAGTGTTGATACCGGCCTTTGGCTCTAAAAAACCTTGCAATGAAGTAGAGAGCAAACCGTTTGTTATTCAAAAAAGCCCTTGTTGATAAACATAGGTTTTGTTATAATTTGATATTTCTCTTGGCCTATACTTGTGCATTTATTACTTACTCCCGTTGGTGGTGTTAGCCATACTATTGCTGTTGATATAGTGACCTCTCGAACACTTCTGGTAGCTTTGTCTGGCACTTTCTAGAGTTTGCTAAATATCTGGCAGTAGCAATGACTCTCTTGGATGCCTTGCTTCAGTCCACTTGTGTATCTAGAGACAGCAAATACAATACTAGTCACCCTCGCTCCTTTACAACCAGTACTTTGGATGATAAAAGTCAAGTGAATACTGTTAGAAATATTCCTGTTTTCGTTAGGTCTTTTGCTAATTCTGTGATATTAGGGTCATCTGCTGAGAACTATGATACTACCCAATGCTGGTCATGATTTTTGTACTGTAGGAGGTGGCCACAGACACTAGAGGTACACCATCAGCAGAACTATGATTTGTTAGACATAATTACCCTAAGAATAAAACCCTAACCACTAGAAAATCTTTTTGAATATAACTGTTATGAATATACTGTAAATTTGGTGACTACTATTGGTAAAGTAAAAATTATTGCCCACTTTCCTCCTTAATTATTGGTCCATCGAAACACCCGATAGGAGCGAAGAAGTTGCTAATTTAATATAGCAGCTACAGAGTATCCAGTGACCTTGGAATAATGACTTGAAAGAATGAATATACATTTTATAACCCTTCCAGACTTTTATGACAGCTTATTTTGAAGTCAAAAATTATTAAACCACAGAGGGATAACGAAAATACCTATTTCTACACTTAAAAATTATTCTACCGTCTCCAAAAATTCCAAGCATGTCATATACTATATCTTCCTTAGTTGATACTTAATTTCTAACCATTTTCTACCCTCCCCAATAACCAACTTCTCATAGAATATTCACAATTATCACCAGGAAATTAAATTGAAAAACGCTAAACCAACGTCCTCAACTCTACAGAATAAACATAAAGACCTGAATTAAAAATTGATTAGAAAACCAGCGTTTCTAAAACTAATTCAGATGAATCAGTGCCATGAAAAGTAATAGATAAATATCCGAGTTTTAGAAAATAGAATAGTTTAACGAATTTACTTCCAACTATAAAAAAGTCTAGTTACGAGGCTTTGCAAGTTTCTTTCATGCTATGAGGATTTGAGGACTTGGCGAATATATTCTTTAGATTAGGCAAATCAATTCAAATAAAAAGAAAAATAATTATAATTGTTAATTACCTGTAACAAACACCATTAGTTACTTTGTCAACTTGTCTTTCTTCTTGTTTTTTTTTATTGACTTTGTTAATGACTTTTTTTTTTTCCTCTTCCATAAATTATTGCTATCTGATGGACCCACACTCTACTATGGTTGTACGAGATGGAGGTACGGAAACGCCAATCCGCCTATTTTTGCACCAATGGATATATGGTTTTGACAATTTTTAAGATCATGCACCAAGTGTTACAAGAAATATCACCTAACTTGGACCACTCCTATCACGTCTAGAATTTTTTTCTTCATGTGGCTTAACGAAACCTTAGTACAATATGATGAGCAGGTCCTTCTTTTAGACAAGGAAGGTTCGGGTTGCATTCTTTCACGTTTCGGCCCATTGTTGAAGGCCCTCACCTCATACCTCAAACAGTAGTAACTAGGGGGATATAGAGGTCGCAATATTTAAACACACAACCAACTTATCGTAACCAGTGTACGTTGGCTTACGTATTACATACATCAAACCACCCGCTACTTACACTCATGGGTTACGACCTTGTCTAATTTCTATTGAATATCTCATGCCATGGTAGTAGCACCTACGAATAATTAATTTCGCAACATTCTCTTCTCAAACGCATGATGAGGTATCATAAACTGCATACATTGTTGCACCAATTGACTACGAGTCCCTGGTCTTTCTGGACCGCTAATCATTGTTTACACTGGTAAAGTAGCAACGGTGACTGACCAAAACCAGAACCGTTTAGTCTGGTAATCCGGATGCAAAAAACGAGTATATTCTGAGAATTAGTTATTCTGAGAATTAGTTCAAATCATGTACATTTTTAAAATGAAGTCCATCAACGTAACTATTATACTCACTCAAATACTGAGGCAACTGTCATTACGTCACGCAGAAAATGAACAAAATGAACAAATTAACAAAACGTTGGTTTAAGCAAAAAAACCAAACTATACGACGAGTTGCATTGACCCCACTTGACTCAAGATCTGAATTACGTTATTTCAAACATGAAATAGAGATGGGCTGATTTTATTTTGATATTTTCCTGCCTACCGCTGCATAATTCAGATTAAGTGTAAGATTCGTTTATGCTATCTAAACAGCCGCCTAACAGGCTCATCGTACCTAAACTGAAATACCAGGTCTTGCTTGACCTTCCTCTATTTGATTTGTTCACATTCTAATTCTGGGCGCAAGTTGCCGAAATTGGGTTTACGAGACATTTTTTTTGTGTACTTGTTCTTTTCTAAAAAAATGAAAGTATAGCAGTACAGTGCTGTTTAACCAATGCTCATATACTTCGTAAAAACTGCAAGATGAACAACTGTGCGTATGTATTGGTAGTTTTTTTTTTAATCAATAGAAAACGAATTTTGAAACTAGTGACCTTTGAAGTCCGCCTGATTATCTGAGACTTAGGTTGAAAGATTATGAGCTACCAAAGGGGCACCATGCAGGAAGGCATCCTCCATACTTTAAGAAATCAGTACTTGAGGATTATGAGACAGTGCTTTAATGTAAAAAAAATAGTCACTTTTTTAAATTGTTTCCACTTGATGCATGTTATAACCTTGATGTCACCCCTCAACTTAGTTTCTTAGTTAGATCAACTTAAACGAAAGCTTAAGTTGAGGTTGGCTCAAACTTCAAAGCTCTTTGCACCGGAAAGTCCGAAATTTTGACCTCTACATAAGGTCCCTTCATTAGTACGTCTTCATTTGATCTTACTAATGCATGTACTCCATTTATATTAGAATCGCTTCATAAATTATCCTGGTTGCTTGCATTACAAGCTGTGCCGCATATCAAAAAAAGATCTGTTCTATGCAGAATAATAACAATATGACAGAAATTTTCACTAAAACAAAGGCGTCAACCCACTACAACAAGTATTAATTTTTTTGGGAATTATATTTTTTACGCATCTCAATTATTTTCATCTTTGTTTGAAATTTACATAATACCCATTTGTAGTTAGAGGTGGTGCAAATCAATACCGTTATGAAGCTTATGAACAATCAAACGGCATCTATCTATCTGATAACGATTTGAGCCCAGAGCCTTCTCCCCACCAGAAGCTATGTCCTATTGCTTTCTGCATATCGATTCATTTCCGGGTGAATCTATGACTCTTAAAATTTTATTTTAAAGACTAAGTCACCCTTTCACTTACCTACACTAATAATTAGTTCCGTTAATCTCCAATACCAAAAACAGTTATGATATCCGTAAGATGTACAGAAGATTTACGGTTTTTCCAAGCTTAAAAGCACATGTCATAACCATAAGCCACAATTTTTAATAGCTTTATGATTAGATAAGTATTACCAAGCTAAATGTACATACTAGGTTATATAATATTGCCAGGTAAGCGCGCTATAGCATATTTTCAGCCGTTTTAATAATAACACCATTCTAAAGGTCTAATTGGCGTTTAAAAAATCTTTTTTTCTGTGCTTGTTTAACCACTTGGATAAGCAAAAATTATGCTGGAAATCTACAAATTTTTACTCTTCAATGAAATGTGTATATTGATTTGATAAACGAATATTTTTAGGCAATCTTCTCAATTACTGATAATTATTACTGATGATTACGTGTGTCTATGCGTAAATATGTATATATGTGGTATGAGGTTATAAGCTGGTTTATGTGGTTGATTTCCATTTTTTGAAGTGCTTGGTTACCTCGAGAGGCATGCAGTAAACAGGATCGATTTCTTTAAATCCATAACGCGTATGATCAATTAAACTTAATCCAGCAATCCCAAAACAAGTGTGGTAAATATCTGTTTGATTATCTGGGCGATCACTAATACCTCCAGATTTAGTATCTTGACAGGATAAAATAAAGTGTTCAAGTTTATCAAGATCAACCCAATGCTTTTTTTGGAAAATCGCCAAACTTGATAATACCCACCAACTATAGCAAACATCAGGTAATTTTTCAGGGCGTCCATTAAACCCTCCACTTGGTAATATTTGTCTTTCGCTAAGCCAATTATTTAATTTAGTGTCATCTTTAATTAAATGTAACGTATCAGTAATGGCCATGGCTCCAATACAGGTAAATACTTGAGCTGCATGACTCTCACTACCTGGCACCATCCCAAAAGATCCATCAAAATTCTGACATCTCATTACAAATTCAATAGCAGGATTTACGATCTGCGGAGTTAATTCTCCGAGTATTGATAAAGATGAAAGTGCAGTATATGAGAATCTAGTATCGATTTCTCCAAAACTATCACCTTGAAAACTACCATCTTCATTTTGAAGCCCTTTAATAAATTTGGTCAATTGTTCTCTTTTATCATCTCCTAAAATTGATATTGAATTGTCATAAATCACTAAGATTTGAAGAGCTGAAAGTGTAGAAAGAATATGAGCATCATGGTTTGGAAAAGCTCCAAAGGCTCCATTTTTCGCATCCCAGCAGCTCATAACATATTCTTCAACTTTGGCGCGAGGCAAATTCGTTTCTAACTCATTCATAGTAACCAATGCCGTTATACCCCAATAGAGTCCATTCATGCGAAGGTGTTCACTTAACCAGTATTCGTAAGTTTTATGCGAGTCCTGCTCTACCACATAGTCAACGTGTTTCTGTTTGAGGAAAGTAAGCTTGGTGTTCTCCGACATGACAATTGTAATATGTATGTGTGGTATTTAGGGAAAAAAACAAGTTAGATCGTTGTAGTAATTGATGTGTAATGGGAAGGCGTCGTTAACTGTGTTAGAACAAGTTTGTAATTGATCAATTGATTAAGTCGTGTATCAAGGCAAAGACAATGCGGAATAATTATGGAGTAGATAGAGTGAGAATATCAAGGCTTACCTTCCTACCACCCCAATTTGTATAGTACCGCGATCTTTTTTTGAGCACAATACCAATTTTTCGGTTAGAGAATACCTTTAGTGTACTTTTAAAGTACTATGTAGCCTTGTCATCCAGAATATTTAGATTATTATTATATATATTATATATATTATATTGAGGCCAAAATTATTTTACTGATTTCCCAGTTGATAACCAGAATCCTTAAGGATATATGTTCTAAAATATAATATCTCCATATAAATACTAGCAGCTTGCTGGTTAATGGCGTAATCTTGGATTAGATATCCGATTAATCTTGTACTTTATATAATTCCAGAGGCTAGACGAATTTTTTTGAAATGCCGACATCTGGTGTGCTTTGCACATACAGATTTTTAATCCATCATGGATTCATCCTTGGAAGATCATACATCGTTACTGAGGAAGTGAGTCACTGGTGAGTCTAATAAGTGATCAGCTTCAAGGTTCCCCTAGATCTAAATTTTTTGAAACATTGTAGTATACATTATATATTTCAAAGAAAAGCAATTGAAACCAATATGTGGTTCCCAAGAATTCTCGTTTCGGCATTAAGTCCATCTCCGACATCATCAACCTCATCTTATCTGCAAACACATACTCGTCAACTACGATATCCAACATTTTAACAATAGTTGAACTTGAAGTACACCCCCTCTCCTCCCATCGATAGTCTGTGGAAGGTTCTTATTTTTTTACTAATTTACGAACTTCTAATATTAGTAAGAACGGAGTTATCATCCTTCAAATTGAGAGGTTTTTTCCCTCAAGTCTGAGACACCAGGCAAATCCCTTAATTCCTATTTCGTACTTTCCTCCTCTTAACTAGTGCCTTATTCAAATGACTATAATCAAGTAAGTCACGTCATATTTCTTGCTCGCATTTCCTTATTATATTATGTACTATTTTCTACTTGAATAATTTCAATATTTTCGCTGCAAACCTTAAATAAAATATACTTCAAATCTGTACTTCTTACTTCTTACCTTTATAGTATTAACTTAGTTTATATAATTTTAGTATTTCCTTTATTGAAGTTCTTTACATGAATGATCTGGGAAAGCAACTTAGAGAACAATGCAAAAAACAACTTGGCATTCTCGAAATACGAGTTGAAAATTTCATTTCGGCGTTTTGTTTTTTTGTTGTTTGAGATTATTATTATTATCATTATTATTATTATTATTGTTTATGTACTGAATGTCGGATTTGTCGGAACTAAACTTTAAGCTTCCTAGTCTTTGAATTAAGTTTCGTTTATTCCTGTTAGCAAATCTATTTAATTCTATACTTCCAAAATATGCCATGAAATTACAAAAGATTTACTATGCTGACTTCTCTCAGGCCAAATACTTTTCTTCCACAACATTCTTCCTTTAAAAATATACCTCCTTGAACTCAAATTTCTTTCCCGCCGGATAATACTCCACATAATTTATTTTTCTTCCACCAGTTCCCAATAATCTACCCACGTTAATGACCTTACATCCATTGTATGTCACTTCAAAGTTCTCAACACTTGCATCGTGTAGTATAAGCACAGTTGGAAGAGGTTCAATTCGTAATACATGGTCATAATTGGCATCAACCAACTTTAAGTTCTTTAAGAATGGTTGTAAATTACCTTGGTCCAATAAAGTCTTCACTAATTTTCTCGCTTGTTTTATCTTTTCTGGGATATGAATATCTCCGTTTTGTTCTTTGACCATATTACTAATTCTCTCGTCATCTTTGCCATGTTCATTAATCTCTTTTTCTAACTTTAATTGTTCCAATTCTAAATCATGTTCAAATATTATATCATTTCTCTTAAGTTTACTCATTAATTCATCTTTTAACATGACAATTTCTTGAGACAAATAGTTAATTCTGAAGGGGTTCCAAGCTTTAATCAAATTTCCTTTAGGAAATAATCTTTCTAATCTATTAAGGAACACATTTGGAATGACTTTTTGAGGTAAGTAATTTAAGTTGGAACTACCAAGTGAATATGTGGTCTGCCATGGATCATTCTTACCTGGAACTAATACCAACTTACATCTTCCAGTGATTGCAGGGAAAGCAGACAAGATATTGGCAAGACTATCAAAACTACTTTTATAGTATTCGGAATTGGTAATGGTGGAAATAGATGAATTAGTAGCAGTTAATGGCTTAGATGAAAAAGAACCTACCATTACAATAGCAAGTGGTTCGGTTTCTTCTTCATTTAATGAAGTCTCAATATTAGCAAAAAGCTTCTTTAACCCATCTAAAACCTTAAAAGAATCAAGATAACAATCAGAGCCGAGTATTATTAATTTATGGTTTGGTAAACTCTTTTCCAATGCAGTTAATTTCTTCTTCCATGATTTATTTATTTTAAGAGTTCTTTCACTTCTAGATGAATTAATGGCTCCCTGAATACCTAAGAAATCCAAGTTTCCATAATTCTCATTACTAATATCTCTTCTTTCTGCTGGAGGGTGCCCAATAATACTTACATGGAATACACCTCCTATGTAACCATTGACCTGATTTGAAGAACCACCATTTGCTGAATAAATACCTTCAACTATGACAAACATACCAACTGAATAAAAGGATCCTTCGGCTTTGTATGCTTGGGTCAAATTCAATTCAATATAATCGGTGGAATCTTCAAGTATATATTCACCATTGGCATTTTTGGAAAGTAACCCGAAAAGAATGAACTTACTACCATCTCTACCAAGGACATTTTTGATTAATGTGATTTCATTATTTCCAGACATTGTAGACTCGTTCATTAACAGCTTTCTTAATGAAGATAAACTGGAATATGATGCCTTTTGGAAATTCTCATGTCTCGAGAGTCTGTCTGCAATAAGATTATATCTGTTATAGAAAAGCTCCACAGTAGATTGTAAAGTATTGGAAAGTGGTGATGCCTGTGATCCATTCACCAAATTGAACTGCTTTCTATGCTTATCAAACTTGAATTTAGGTTGTTCATCTGGATTGATAATATTGAAGTAATCCTTCCAGTTGATGACTTCTTCTGTCTCTTCTTCTATTTCATCGACTACAGTATCTGTTCTTGCAGCTGGAGTAGGTCCGGCCTCTTCACCTGAATCCTTCTTGTTTAATTCTTTAAGTACCTGTTTAAGTCCTGGTCCATCTATGAATAATCCACGATCTTCTATCTTCCAAATACGGGCAATTTCTTCCAAAAACTGCTGAGATTTGGGCCCTTTCCAGTCAAAGCCAAACTTGTAACTTATGGTTTCAGTAAGAATAGCCAAAGCATCCGTTTTAAGGTTAAGCCCATGCTTCTTGGAGAGAATCCGATACGCTATAGGACGAAGGTTGGATGGCTGGAGCTTTATGGGGAGTGATGTGGACATGGCTAGATATACGGTTTAGTTGATTTTTCAATATTTTTCACTAGCTTGAATGAAGTATATGTGGTCCACGTATATCGCTTCTGGAATCTTCTATTGAAGCTGTTAACTGTTGATGGTTTGAGTGATCTAGTTATTGTAAACTCTCAACCTGTATAGACGCGTGTAGACGTGTTGCAATGAGATCACGTGATCCTCGCATATAAACTCTAACTAGATCATACCAAAAAAAATAAAAAAAATAAAAAAAAAATCCTTACATCTATCACATATGATAGTTTGATTATTATGGTATTATATTAATCTGGCTCAAGGCTATTAACTTATTTATTTATTCATTAGGTGTATGAGTTTTTAGTATCTTGATTAGTTTATCAGAATTCTGTTAGATTTCGCAACCGACACACGAACAAACCAGTGATTGCTTAATTTGTCAACTCTTCAATTTTTTATATATATTTCTCGTCGATCTCTCTCTTCAACTTTCCGTAACATTCTCTTACATTTTCATGACCTTGCCTAATGAAATCCAGCAAAATATTCGAGTCTTCCTGTAACTCGAAAACTATGTTCAATTTGGTCAAGATCTGATTAATGAGACTTAATTTATATAAAACCTTATACTTCTTCAAGTATAACTTTCTTACGTTTTCTGCCATATTTGGATTTGCATCATTTGTTGGGTTTAATACAAGTAATGTTTCTGTTAATTGTTTCAACTTAGCTTCTTTTGAGACTTTTGTTTTGGTTAATTCCTTCTTAAAATCTTGAAATTGATTTTCAATAGCATTATTATCAATCTGTTCCACAGTCACATCACCATCACTATTAAAAGACTTCAAAAAATCGATTTCAGAATCGATTTTTTCGAAAATCGATCTGTAAACGTTACGATCTTCGAAAGAGTCTGAATTTATGGCATCGATGGTGTAACCAAATAGTTTTCTCACCCTCTTGAATTCGTCAGTGTGTTTATCAAGTAATGTCTTTAATTGGATTGCTTCTTGTGTCAATTGAAATCTTTGAATTTCATAAGTTTCTTTGACTAAAGTTAATTTCATTCTAATTTGGTTTTGCAATTCCATTTCCTTCATTTCTTTCTCCCTTTGGTCTAAGTCAGAAGCTTTGTAGTTCAATTCATGCTCTAAATTATCAAGTTCTTTCCTCCTCTTTTCCAATTTGAACGCTTGGGTTGTAAAACTTGATTCATCTTCTGCTAGTTTTTGATATTTCTTTTCATACTCTGATTGGATTTTTGCATTGAACTTATTAAGTTCTTCAATTTTCTTCGTTAATCCTGTGTTTTCGTGAGTTAACTTTCTTATATTCTCTCTTAAAGTATCAACCTTTTGAGTTATTTCAGAATTTTCAGTGCTTAAATTTTGATTGTTTCTCTCCTCTTTTTGTAAAGAAAATTCTAAATCTTTAATTTCTTGTTTCAATCGATCATTTTCTGATTGGTGTTGTTGAATAGTTTCATTTTGATTGTATATTTCACGTTCTTTCTCATTCAATTGTACCCTATACTCATTAACTCTGTTATCTGCGACTCGGTCATTTTGAGTGTCATTAAAAGACACTCTTTTCCGTTGATAGTTATAAATAGGCTTGGATTCGAATATATCTTTCTCGTTATTTCTTCTTGTTCTATCTCTGTCATAATCATTTCTTCTGGTTCTAGCTCTACTTTCGTCCTCATATTGTTCTTTGGGTGCACCAAGTAAACTTCTCACGTTATCAGCATTTTTATCCTCATTTTCGTACCTATCCACAACACTTCCAAGATACTTTCGTAATCTACCGAATAATCCATTTTGATCAGGCTTCTTAGGTGTACGAGTCTTAGTTATTCTACCAGATTTCGCACCTTCATAGTCTGATCCAATTGACTTGAAAATTCCTGTATTCTTAGGAGCTGTAGATAAATGGGATGGAAGTGATTTGATTGGAGACCTTAAATATGATTGATTCATGGTAGGCTTTCTAGTTATGTCATCACGTTCCCGTTGTCTCAATTTCAGTGGTCTATCCCTGTAAATGCTTGCGCGCGGTTCTGGTCTCAAGGCACTTGCTCTGGTAGTGCGCTTGGAGCCTCTGTATCCGTATTTCAGGCCATTGAACAGACCTGGAATAGTGGTATCACCATAAGATCTTCTTGATGCTCTTCTCTCATCATCAAATCGTATAGGATCAGGGCGCAACTTAGAGGGAGAAGTTCGCCTAAGAAAGTCGTTGATACTGGCCGACTCGTGGAAAACCAGTCTATCTTGGTGAGAGTACCGATCCGATACGGGTTGATACATGCTTGGCGACTACTGTTTGCAACAAAAATTGTGTTGATAATAGATACGCGGTTTGTGCTGGTTGTCACGTGTTCTATCACCTGATCGCGATCGTCTGGATTGGTATTTGGTAAGTTTGTTAGTAGGGGTCTTGTATGAAGGACATCATAAAAGAGCCAGTTACGAGAACGGGAAGTAGAACAAGACAAGAAGAACTTGGTAGCGTCGATGAACCCTTACAGAAAGTACCCCCAACAAGGGTTTGTTCCACAAAGAAAAGAAACCGCCATGTAGCTCCAAATCAGCTAAATATGTGGTGAAAGGGTGTCGGAGGAGTATTCGGTGTAACATCATGGAAACTATTCCTAGACACATTTTTTGGGACTAAATGAGGTAATTAGACATTTAGACCAAATTATTTTTTTAGTTCAATTAAAAAAAAAAAAAATAGTACCTAACCACTAAAAAAAAGAGATGGTTTTGATAATACGAAAGCAACCAGCAAATAGCAAGGTCACGTATTCCACCTATTGTAGAGTAGAAAGCACTGAATAAAGTATAAAATATTGATAAGTCACTGTTGACTTTTTTTTTTTTTTGGTTAGAACGGTTAGGGACAAGATCTTGCCGTGTAGATGAACAGAGAACATAGTACTACTAGACGCAGGGAGAATCGGTTAATGCTGCACCATACCTCTATTGATGCAACTAGTAATGATTAATTGATACAATGTAATGCTGCTGGGTTATGAAAAGGATCTGCTATGCAGATGGTTCCTTGACGCAGTTACACATTTCCGTTGTTAAATGTTACAAAACATAGTATTGTCTCGGTGTCTGTAAAGTACAGGGTTTCATGTGAATATTCAGAAAAATAATTATAATTCATATTGAACAATCGAAAAAAAAAAACCCCTACTTATATAATATATTATCACTAATCTATAAGTATGATGTACTAATCACTAAGTATGATGTACTAATCATGAGTCACTAGGTGACCATATTAGGTAAGAATCTCCGCAATCACCATGGCTACAGAAAAGTACTTATGAAAGCCCTAAATCACGAAACTAACCTAACCAACTCACAACTAATGCATTACCACACACCCACTCACACGGACTTGTAAACCTGAATCGTCTGGAGAAATTTATCCAGAACAATCAACTTGTACAATAACACATTTGGTGTATTGCATTAATTAATATTTGAAATGTCTCCGTCCAACCAACTTGGTCTCGTAACATCTTGGTTACTTCTCCTGTTCACGTTCACCTTTCACACTTTCTGGGTTACCTCAGTCAGTTTGGATTGTTGTGAACTAATAGTAGATTCCAAATCTTTTGGAGGTGGAATTTCATCAATACAACTTAATCCTCTATCCTTAACGAAAAACATACTTAACAAGCAGAATCCAAGAAATGGAATAATCATGTAAAAGTAATTATGAAGAGCACTAACATACATGTTTCTCACATATACCAATTGATCCAGGCTTAATCCAGAAGTTGGGATCTTGGAATAAATGTTATCTTTCATATTCTCAATATATGAATGAGTAAGCATACCTTTGGATTTATCAGTTTCTAAAGTAGTCAACAAACTATTACTGACTATAGTTGAACCAAGGGCAATACCAACACATCCACCTAATGATCTCATAACATTTCTAGTAGATATAACCACAGCCCTATCTGCCTTTTTCGCTTGTGCCTGCACTGCGACCATAGAAGGTTGGAATGAAAATCCAACACCAGTTCCCATAATCAAAAGAGAAAGAATGCAAATACCATCATTAATCTTACGGTCCCATAAGAGTAATAACCCGTTTCCTAAAAGCCAAAGTGCAAATCCAGTCATAACAACATAGATATAACGGCCAGAATACGAAATGATTTGTCCTGCAACAGTAGACATACCAGCCTGACATAACACCAAAGGTAATACAAACACAGATGTATGAATAGCATCTTTACCCTTGACGATTTGGAAGAAGTAAGGCAAGTAGTAGGTGAAACTAAAGTAAGATGCACCGAAAAAGAAGTTGCACATGAATAAAAGACATAATGAAGGATTCTTAAACAAATGTAAAGGAACCATTGGAAGTTGAGGAATCTTCCATTCAACGAAGACAAATGCAATACACAAGACACCACCTACCACAAATGTTGCGATTACCAAAGGACTATTCCAAGCATAGGTAGATCCACCTCCACTGATTGGGACTAATAACAATGTAAGACCAGCTGTTATAGTTAAAGATCCCAAATAGTCTATTTTTTTAAACTTTTCTCGCTTAGATAAGACACAACTTAATTCTTTTCCGCGGCCATCAATTAAAAAATAAATTGCAACCATTACCACCACACATGCAGGAGCCAAGAAGTAATAAAATCCTCTCCAAGAACCTGATTTCATGAACCCAGCCATTAAAAAGGGACCAACAGCATTTCCAATTCCAACTGATGATCCCAAAATTCCTTGGTATTTTCCTCTTTGTTTGAGAGTGACAATATCACTAAGAATAACCATACTCAATGAAGAAACACCACCATTACCGATTCCTGCCAATGCTCTGAAGATGAAAAATTGCACACCGGTTTTAGCAACACTACAGGCAACGTCACCAATTGCCAAGATGGCTAAGCAACTCAATAAGACTGTCTTTCTTCCAAAGATATCTGACATTCTGCCAAATAGCACTTGGCAAACAGTGTTAGCCAACAACGAGGCTGTACCAGCCCAATTGATAGAATTCTGGGCATTCAAGTCCTTTCCAATCTCAGGTAATGCGACAGTAACACCAGTTTGATCAGCAAATGAAACAATACTAGCCAAAGCCAAAGCACATAGGCAAATGATGATTCTCCTTGTTGAGAGTAAATTAGAATGAGCATCACCAAGTTGTTCAGAAAGATTACTTACGCTTCTCTCAGAAATATTCGTAAAAGTCTTTTTTTCGTCTCTACTCGAAACGATAGTAACGTTTGATGATGGAGTAGACATGTCTATTAGCAATAATCTCTACCAGCGAAATTATAGACTCTATCAAATTAATAAATCAATTAAATGAATTTATGAATATACAACAAATATAGGAATGACAAAAACCTCTATTAATATTTAAATTAAACTATTAAAAATCAATGAATCTACGGGAATCTTACGCCACTTATACTCTGGACCTTACTCTACCAGTTAACCGCTAAGTCAGACTAATACAGCCACTAACGGGGTTTCATTAATAGATTTCCAGAACAAACTCGTATTAGTGGCTGCATGGCGAAGCAAAGGGATGTTGCTTGTCATTTCAACTTCCGCTGGCCGCCTAATCTACTTATCGAACGTGTTCATATACAATGGGTTACTTTCGAAATCTAGAAGCGAAACTACGTCAAAAAAAATTTTAGGTTATGCACCATTTTCCACTCCAAGTATATTTTTCGATTATGCAATTTGAGCCGTTAATTGGGCGCTTAGGAACCGATTTTTTCCGGTAATTACTTCAACTACATTAGCAGCCAATGATAGGGACCTGTATTGACACTGTCAAATGCAGGTGTCACGCCTCGTATTGTTTTTTTTTTTTTTTCAGACACGGCTCGAATTGCAGCCTCTCTCTTACTCTTTGAACCCCATTGCGGCTTTTTGTTATTACAAAGAGCCGCTGATATCTGGCCACTTTTTGTTTCCGGAGAGTGGCGATCAATCTAATCTACTCTCTATTCGTGTAGTAGCGTGGCTTTTGTTGAAATTTCGGACTAGAGTTTTGACAGGTTTCACCAACGCATCTATGTGCATTTTTTTCTGGGCATTTGACAGGTTACTGACGATGACAGGTAAATGATAACTACCCCCCAATAACCCCTCTTCAAGAAGTCCGAAACAGCTTCAAAATCCTAAATTCACCACCCCTATAACATATGCTTTTCAAACCTTATTGAAGCCAACGTTATGGCTGTTTCATTCACCTTTGAAAGTGGCTGTAAATTCAATCAGTCGACCTATGAAGCCAAATTAGGTATTTTGCGCAGATTTCAACCCAAATAGTAGTTATTGGCTGTGTGTAATAAAATGCGAGGGTTCTCCGAAATCAGTCCTGATTTAATGCGCATCCCTTCTATACTAAAACTTGTTCGTATTCTTGGTTTCTTGGCATTCCTACTAAAAAACCCGTTGTGCATCTGCGATAACAGCCATGTGGTTAGCTTTCTGTATTGTTAGCGAAACTTTAACCGGATTAATGGTTATCTTTCTTAGCAATTCATTTCATGAAAAGTTTCCAAGAAATATTGATTCGATGTCAAAGTGGCTTAACATGACGCCACTGCAAGTTGTCTCCACCATCAGACCCTCTACGTCTATTATTCTTTTTGGCTTAGCTCTACAATGCCTCAACTACATTTTTGAATCATTTTTGTTTCAATTGACCTAAGCATTTCATGTAGGAAACTTTATAGATAACAAACTAGCAATAATAAGCTAAATCAAATGATCAGCCAAGATGAACTTCTAGGCATCGCAAGATTTTTCAGCATTTCCAACCGGAACCGTCTTTAGTAAATTTTAGTATAGAGACCATGTGTATTACACAGCCAATTTATGAGCCTTGAATTATGTTTCCTTATGCCTTAGTGTGAAGCATTGAACCATCTTAGATAATTAGCATGTGTTTATCTGATCCATCTAATAATCACAGATCAAATCATGGCGACTTATGGCCTAGGTTCCAATATCAATTTCACCACACAACTCAACCTTCCTACTCGAAGAACCAATATAAATTTTGTAGGTTCCTGTTTGAATAATCCATTCTTGACTGAAGGTATCCCAAATACTAAGATCACGATGTAAAATTTTGAAATGAACCTCACTAGATGCTCCAGGCTCTAGGAATACCTTCTCAAAGCCTCTTAATACTTTAGGTGGTGATGGAACTATTGTGCTCGGAAACTCTACATACAATTGTGTAACATAACCACCCTTGTATTTACCTTCATTTTTAACAATGGCACTAACTTCATACAAAACTTCCCACAAAGCAGGATTTCCTCCTATACCGCCTCCAGCAACTGTAGGAGTGGTTCTATACCCGGGATAATAATTCTTTGGGTAATCAAATTTCTCGTCATCCTCTAAAGTACGAACGTTTTCATTGTAGAGAAATGGATAGATGTAGCCAGGAATTGGATCAAAATCTTCGTGTGGAAACAAAGCATCCTCTGGATCGCAAACATCGTCTTCAATGTTGTGAAATACTGGTAAATATTCCTCCGGATATGGAAGGTATTCACTTGGAGGAACGATTTCAGTGATAGCTAAATCACACAATGCAAAATTAGTATAAGATAAACCAAATCCAAATTCGTATCTAGGTTTTATATTATGTTTATCAAAAAACCGATAATCCAAATAAATGTCACGGTCAAAATTGTCCTGGGGATCTGGCGAATCGTCTAAACAATCAATAATTGGAACATATTGCAGGAGTTTCCTAGCAATGGTAAATGGTAATTTTCCTGATGGATTGATATCACCAAACAATATCTCGCTTATAGCTTGACCAACGTATTGCCCCAATGGTGGAGCATACAAAACAGCAACAACATTTTCGTGCTCAATCCACTGCTCCATATCAACTGGACCAACAGAATTAACTACCACTATAGTTTTTGAACATTTCCCTGCTATGGTCAGAATTAATTCATCTCCATTATGCCATAAAGTTAAATTTTTACGATCACCATAATTATCATCAACCTCAATATAACCTTCTCCCGAATTAGCACCAACAAATACGATGGAAATATCAGCGTAATCAGCTAAATCACAAGCACGCTCTAAATCCCATACTTCACTTGTAAAATCAACAACAATATCATCAGTTTTTGCCCTAGCTGTGATAGCTTCATAAGGGGTTACAACATAAGGGTTGTTAACTGCTGCAGAACCCCAACCTGAAACCAATGTTCCATCGATGCATCTTTGATCCTTACAATTGAATCCTTGTGGGTCAATTCCAGCATACTTTCCTGCAATTAAAATTCTTCTAACTCCATCTGATTTTGCAATCGGTAAATGATGGCCATAATTCTTTAACAAAACTACTGCTTCCCGTGCAACTGCCAATGCAGTTTTCTCGCTGAAATCAGATCTTACATCCCGATGCCAGTTCTGTTGAATGATTGGCCCATAGTGCTGGTAAGGATACTGCTGGCCAAAAGTATGATGAGTCCAAGAACTAAAATTTGGAACATCACATTCTTCAGGTAATTTCGCATTTTCGATTGCAAAAAATGGTGCAACAATACGAACAGCCATATCATCGAGACGCTTTTGAGGAAGGGTACCATTATAGATTGCCCTGGTCAAGAGGGGACCCCAATAAGACTTTCCGGTGAGCCATTCATCAAAAACTTCACCGGGCATTGACATATCAAGGCCTGCAAGAGCAGAATAGACACCTGTATGTTGTGCTCCCCAATCCGACATGATGAATCCTTGAAAACCTAACTCTTCCTTCACTAGATAATTCATTAGGTAGGAATTCTCGCAAGCATATGTATTATTGACAGTGTTATAAGAGCACATAATACTTCCAACACCAGCTCTCACTGCATCAGCGAAAGGCCATAAGTATATTTCATGCATGGCACGATCACCAATATTTGCACTGATTGATTGTTCCAAGTCACACCAGCCATTTTCATCCCATTCTCCAACTTGACGAAAATGCTCTTGCTCATTTCCTACGAGATGTCTAACTGTTGCGATGATTCCTTCATCCTGAATTCCCTCGATTGTCAAAGCCCCGGCGACTCCCTGCAAATAAGGATCAGCTCCGAAGCCTTCCCAATTACGACCACCACCAGCCTTAAGACCAATTGGGCCGACAGTTGGCCCTAAGGCAATATGGACTCCCTTTTTCTTGTGTTCCTTTCCAATTGCCTTACCTCTAAGGTGAATCAACTCTCTATTGAATGTAGCACCAGTGGCCAAACCAGATGGGAAGTGAGTGACAAAATCAGTAAATCTGACCCCATTAGGACCATCTTGTAAACACAAATTAGGAATACCAAGCCTTGGAACTGAACCAGTATTTCCAATACAGGGTCCAGATCCCCAACCAGTTCCCGTAGTTAGGTTGACTTTTTCTGTAATAGACATCTTCTCCACTATTTTACGAGCGGATGAATAAGCCTTTTGCCAGACAAATTCGATTCTACCTCCAAGTGCTAAATGTTAGTATTTATTATAAGTCATACTTGAGTGGTTTGAGTATATTTAGTGGAACTTTGACTCCAAAATGAATCAACATTGCTTTGACTGAAATGCTGCAAAACTTTTAAATAAATTACGATTGAACGGTTTACCCTCTTCAAATTCACCAAAAGATTCATCCAAATCATATAATCAAAATACGCAACACATGGTCGAACTTACGTGATGGGTAGTAGCCAGGAGAGCAAAACACGTCTGAATGCCAATCATCATCATGAATAACATGCATTAAGGGAATCTCCTCGTGGTGGCCCCTTTTTGCAAGTTTATTGATATGTGAAACATTCAGCAGGATCTGGACATTCTGTCCATCCATAAAGCTCGCTGATGACCCCTGGAGGAGTGAAACAGCTAAGATTACGGTGTCAGCTAACTTCATTGTTGATAAGCGCTGAAAGAAAATGGCTGCCAAAAATATTTAAGTGCGAGGGAGCATTCCCGCAATGTCTTACATCATCAACACCAATGAAACAAATAATTGGGATTGCTTATAAAGCGATCGATCTTCTTAATACCCCTTTTTCTATCTCGGGCTCGGCTACATTGCTAGGAACTTATTTCATTTGCTCGTCATTTATTGTTACAATATGGTACATGTACATAGTCGGGAGAACTTTAAGAGTGATTCACTCTTCCCTATTATCATGAGGTTAGATAAGGAACGAAATCTAAAACAAAGAACAAAAATGCTAATCTCGAACCTTTGCAAAAATAATATAAAGCTGTGTACCATTTCATTGCATTCGTTAGTTTTGTTCTTCATTATGTGCTCATCCTTGCGGTGACTTGAATTGGTGTCACCACATTAGGAGCAGTTGTAGTGTTTATAGCAGTTTCCATATCCAATTGAGACAAAGTACTTGATTTTTTCATCCCTATACTGCCAAGTGACAGGTTGGAATTGTTGAGATGAACTGATAAAAGTGTCTGCTTGGATGAATAATTACCTGGAGGTTCAAGCTTATTGGTGAGATTATGATTGGTACTCAAAGGTGAGCTTGGTGTCTTCAGGATAGAAACGACACTAGTGGCATCTGATTGAACAATTGTAGGTGAAGTGGTGGAAACACTATGTGAAAGTTCATATTTACGCTTTCTATCATTTTCATCGAAAGTGGTATTGATCTTAATTGCTGTAAATGGTTCCATCAATGCCTCAAGAGTATGTGCACGTCTATGACCCTTTTTAAAATCTGGTGCTGGGGCTGGTAAGCTTGATCTATTGGATATTTCATTGAACATGTTATTGATATCAATTGAATTGGCTGTTATTGAATTCTTTGGATCTTTGTTGTCTTTGTTATCTTTGTTATCTTTGTTATCTTTTCCATCCTTTGATTCTGGGTCTGATTCATTCAAAAATTTATCTAAAAACTTGATGGAATTTTCTGCATCTAATAATAAAGCACTTTCGAAATATCCTGGTCTTGAATCGTCAATCTTCATATTATTTTTATATTTGACCCCATTAAATAAGTTGAATAAATCACTTCTGTAATTCTTGTGTAGTTTATTATTGGACAAATAAACGTTGGTGAATTTCTTGGGGTTTTTCATAAATTGTAACACTATTGGTTTTAATGATTTTAAATCAGTTAATTCATTTCTTCTTAAATCGATCTTTTCCAAGGACACTAAATTTTCTAATCCAGTTAAGTCTATCAATTTATTATTGTTAAAATTGACTGCTGATAAATATAAAAGATTTGATGGAAGGTTCTTCAAGCTTGTGATATAATTATCAGCAAAATTTAAATATTTGATATTTACCAATTGATCTAATCCATCAGGTAATTCTTCTAGTAAATTATTAGAAAGATTAAGTTTAACAAGATTAGACAACGGCTTGAATATAAATGCAGGGATGGACGTTATTGATGTTTCTGAGACTGTCAATTGTTTTAAATATGACCATTTAGAATCAGGTAATGTTTGATAGTCTTTAGATATCTCGTTGAAAAAGGATTCCTTAGGGTAGGAGCCAGCTCCTGATGTTGTTGTTGCTCTTTCACGTTTGCGAGGATATCTAAAAACACTATTACCTGGTTGTATGGCTTCATCGGTGTCTTCAGGAGTTATGAATTCATTAAATTTTCTTGCTTGTTTATGAGAAGTAAATGTAGATCTACCTGACTCATCATCAATAATAAGGTTGAAAAGAAGCTCATTAATCGAAGTAAGTTTTGAATTACGAACAATTAAAATCCGGAGTTGTTCGCTAAGAATATGCCATCCAAATAGTTCATTTGGGTCATAATCCACGATTTCTAATACTTGTAAGTTTTTAAACATTTTAAGTGGGACTGAAGTATCACAAGGGTATTCTTCATAAGATGTGATACTATTTACTTTTGTCTTTGGAGTTAATATTAAACATGGGATCTTTGTAAATGATGAATAAAGATATTTGATATCTTTGTTGATGATTTTAGGATCTTTACTTAAGGCAAAAGATCTCCAGTAAACCGAAGCAGATGATACTATGGATTTCATAGAATTAATAGAGGAAATGGATCTAGTATCACTATCAAAATGTTTGGAAGATCGAGCGTTATTTGCCATGAATGATATAAAGGTTGGTTCTTGATTAGGATTATCAAGTTTGACATTGAGAGGACCAACATCTACTCCCAAGGGAGAAGATTCGATTCTTTCAGTGATAAAGTAAAGATGATGGATACTGAAGGTGAGTCTTAATGGCTTAACAGAACTAGTGTTCCTGTTCTTGGAGAAGAATAAAAGTCCATTGGCTAACGCCTCTTCATTCCGCCGAACATATGTTGATAATCGTTGAATATACACATCGCCTTCGACGGTGTCATTGCTAAAAGTGCCCATGATCAACGGCACCTATATATACAATGCAACGCCTGATGTAAAAAAAAAAAGCGTTGTGCCTTTCTTGGTTGTATTTTGTTGTTTGTAGTGATTAGTGTTTATGATATTTTTATTTTTGTATCTTTGTTTCTATTTCAATTTGTTTATTTTTACGAGGCTGACCCTGATGACGGTGAGAAAATAAGGTTAGGGAAAATATTTAGACTTTACTGTAGTGAGTATAAGTGAAGGGAGAGAATATATTAATGATGGAAACCTGGTAGAGTTTGATAACGGTTCATGGGAGGACGTATACGGAAGATATGTAGACCTACCTACGATGGGATCCCATGACTAAACGTGATGTGGAGAACTCAGTCATCGTTTGGTGGGATTTCTATGCAACTTATGAGCTCTGGGAGTATTGTTATGCGAAGGAACCAACTACCAAAGGTCCAACAAACAGAGAACCGAGAGAAGGGTGGAGAGGACCAATTTTAGGGAGTAAGATAAGGAAGTGTGTATAGAAGGTAGTTGACGGATATACATATGTATTTATGACTGTTTGGTTTTTAGAATTGGACAAGCCGTGCTTAGTTGGATTGATGGTGTCTCACTGTTTATATCTGTAGATACTCAGTTTAAGCAAGTCCCCTCTCTCAGGTCTCACACTATAAGGGCCAAAGGAGGAGCCACAGTACTGTTTGTTCGCCACCATAGTGATATATATATTATGAATTCACAAAATACCTCTACTGGCTAACTTCTGTACCATTTTTAGTGTCCACCATCTTATACTCTCTTATATTCTATTTTATGAACTCTTGTTTAAAAAAAAATTGGCTATAAGTGATAAAACAAGAAATCAGTTAGAGCCGTTGCCATTGGTTTTAAACGAACATAGGAGTAGCCAGGTGCCCCAAAAATTCAAAATAAAGGGGTAACCAAATTGATCGAACCTTCAATAGACTAGAATCAACAAAACATTTTTTTTCTATCAACATAATGTCAACTCACGGAACTACATATTCATTCCTGAAACAATAGATTGAAGGATCTACATCATAGCGAAGCCTTCATGTTGAAACATCAAAATACCAAAATATCCAAAACCCTAGTACATGAAAAATTAAAACACAATGTATAAACCCATAAGGCACTAAATGTATGTTTTTATATGGTCATATACTACTGAAACATCACAAATGTCAGTTGTACCGACGGTTATGACTAGCATACATTATGCCAACAAAAATATTTAAAATAATACTTCTCTAATAACCAAAGCATCGATGAAAATTTATTATTCCCCCTGCAATCAAAATCGATGTCTTTGTGATGGCAAATAACTGTAACATTTCGTATATTTAATTTTTGTTTATTCTCATTAGATGTTACTATTAACCCCCATTTTTTTTTCAACTAAAAATATTTCAAACCATGCTTTTTCATGCTCAAACAGTAAAGTTTCCTTGTTTTTGTAGTAAATCTCTTATTTACGAATTTTGCAACTGATTTACGAGTTATTGGCTATGTTGGGTAGATGTTCTAGTCTTTTCCCTATTAATCAAAGATTACTAATGAAATGTTGTAATTCTTTATTGCTAATCACTTCTTGTAATAATTCAAGTAAAATAATCAATTTTCCACTTTTTACATGTGTTTAAACCTTTTCGGAATTCTTTGGCTATTTTTTTAATGTGCCTGTGGTGGCTTATGATGCCAAGGTACAAATTGTGGATTTGAGAGTTTCACCAGTTAACTAGACTATTTTTTAGTTTAACCGCTGTACTCCTTATCACTTGTCACTGTCAACAACTTACCCAGTGGTTAAATTGCAGTCTATTGGAATGTTACAGTTTACCGTTCACAATTAATCCTGGATTGTTGCCTGATAATTAAAAGCTAAGTTTGCAACCCTAGTGGTTTTTTTTTTTCAGTTCACCTTTTAAGTCATATATTACTAAATAATTCAAGAGCAGAAAGTCTATCATGATAGAAGAAACTGAATCAAGTTGGTAGAACATTTTATTAACAAAAAAGAATTCAATAATAGTGTTCAATGTATTTTAAAATAATCAACAGCAATGAGGTGAATAATAAATTATTTCATGGTACAATAATGCATATGGCTAAAGAAAAAATTGAGAAACTGGTAATGATACATGACTCGAAAGTCTGAATGGATTGGCATTAGCTTTTGCTCATACTATTAGAATAAATAATCGGCTTGCGATTTCATCTTATTTCTTCACTGTTGGATCTTTTTTAAATGAGTTTATGGTTCTACTCGCTTCTGACAGAACTGGTCTGATCAGTAGAATCATACATACTTGACTGAGATGGCTCTAATTGACTTGTCCTTACACTGACAGCATAAGAACTATTTGCAGCAGTTGGTTGCACAGAAAGTCTTTCCATAATAGAAGCTGGAGGAATACCAGCAGTACTGCAATTGGTATCAATACTTCTTCTACGTCTTCTTCTAGAAGAACTGGCCAATGTCACGATAGACTCGCTATCACGATCATGGAATGCATGTAATGGTGTAGGTTGTGTTTGAACTGAAGAAGTAACATAATTTGTAGTAATACTTGGAGCAATAGATGTTTCTGCAGTGGAAGCATTTAAAGATGTTTGATCATTATTACTATTACTTAATATTGATGGAGATTTGGTAGATTGTACTGATACAATAGATTTGAGAGGGGTGGTACTGATATTGTCTGAATTCACCGTCATTTGATCACTATCACTAGGTAATTCTGCTTGGTCACTATCAATAGAATATGGTAAACTACCAGTAGAATGTTTACGTCTTCTTGAAACGTCTTCCACATTTTCAACAGTTTCCAGTGCCTCTGAACTAGTTGACTCATGGATATTACTCTTTGGTCTTTCCTTGCCATTAATATTATTATTATGATTACTAGTAGTAGTAGTAGTAGTATTAGTTCTATTACTTCTTTGCTCACTTCTCACTTGTGGTCTAGAACTTCTGGTATTCATACTAACTCCATTTTGTCTATTTTGTCCTTGCATTAACCTACGAACCCATCCGAAACGGTTCTTGGCTTGGCGTCTATCTGACCCATTAAGATGTACATTATCATTATCTCCAATAGCAGGTTGGTGATGTGCTTCGCCTCTGTTTTGAGGAAACCTTACTTGTTGTTGTACTTGTGACATTCCGAATTAGGGTGCAATTTATATTCTTTTGGAGGTTTATATCTTATGTTTCTCTTCTCAATATATTCTTATAGGTGTAGCGATTAACGTGGGGAAATTTCCAACGGTTTCTAATGTCAATTACTAAAAGGGTATCGTTTACTAAAGGTGTAATTTAGAATTAATTACAACTATTTTTGTTTCCTAATAAGGGCGCGAAACCCGTGAGCTAAGATTTTATGCGAGGATTTAAACAGACTATGACGTAATCAAGATGAGGCAATTGGTCCGGTCCTAAAAAAGGAGTTAATTTGGTTTCAATAGCCTGGTGTAGTTCTGAGTAGTTCTAAGTAGTTTTTATTCCTTTAATGAAATGTACTTATAAATTATGAAAAAAAAAAAAAACTGAAGAGGCTATGCTCTAGGTATGTAATCTTAAAAAAATGCGCAAACCCGGAATCGAACCGGGGGCCCAACGATGGCAACGTTGGATTTTACCACTAAACCATTTGCGCAAGAAGAAACTCCGCGACGGGGAATTGAACCCCGGTCTACCACGCGACAAGCGGTAATTCTAGCCACTAAACTATCACGGATGATTCGTTGAGTAGTTTTTTTGACCTGCTTTTATAGTCTGTGTATTTAACTTACTTTCATTAATTGAAATTGGTCGAATAAAGTTAATTTTTCCCAAATAAAATTCTATTCAAATCAATGACTATTTCAATTTCAATAATCAGCTATATAACTTACTATTTATAGTATTTATTTGAAAATACTAAACTTGTAGTTTTATAAATGCTAAGCTAATTGTTTTCTTAAAATTATTACTAAATGTATCAAAATACTAAATATTTATAAAAATTCCATCTTATTCTCAACCAAAACTGTCTTACAATACTTACTAAAGCTACTTGATATATTAACTATAGGTTTTGTAGTTTTTTAAGAGAATTTTTGACCAAACTGGTTCAAAATAAAACTACACCAAAGTCACGTGACCACATTACATAACAAGTTAGGAAATCAGTCTTTATTTATTATCGAGTTTTCTATATAGTCACACCCACCAGGGGTTTTCATATTTGGTAGAACATCTCTGTGAAAAAAGTATAATTTTTTTTTGTTTTATAAATCTTAAGGTTTTAAGTATAAGTTATATGGTGCTCTTCCCTTAACACCTCGAGTAGTCAAAAGAATAATTGGGCCTCCAATACAACAGCATTATCTATCCGAAAATAAGCTGTTCATTTGATGGACAGGTATATCAAAGCCTGACTAACTTGATTTTTCTTTGCACTCATCACTGTGATGTCCAAACTTACTACAGGAAAAACATCGGCCGTTTTCTTTTTCGAAATGCTGGCATTGTTAGATTTCCCCGAAATTTTATCGTCAAGGGTTTCAGAGTAAGTTCTCTTACGCCTTCTGTCAACGTTTCGTTGCACCTGAACTACCATGACCTAGGATTATGAAGCTCTTGAAAAAGTATGAAGAATGATTTCTAAAGTTATTCAGATATAGACCACCAACTTAAAATGGGTATATTGATGAGCGTCGTAACTGATATAATAATAATAAAGGGTATACCAACAAGTAAGAACGATAATAACAGATATATCTTCACTCCTTTCCTTTAGATATATACTATTAACGAGGAGACAATTCCTAACTCTGATCCTTAATAGTATCTTGGAACATCTGAAAATATAATAATTTATCATTGCATATATACAGACACCTCAATAAAATTCCAATAAAGGCTCTTTGGCCGAGTGGTTAAGGCGGTAGACTCAAGTTCTACTATCGTAAAGAT
>JAJLZJ010000071.1:0-47756 GCA_030572155.1 Suhomyces taliae | reverse complement strand
CTAAGACGTCAAGACCGGCAGCACCACCAAGACCGGCAGCTAAGTCTCTCTTGGAAACTTCAAGACCAGCACCAAGACCAGCATCGAGACCGAGTAAACCTCCTAAGACGTTGACATCGGCTTCAGCTCCAGCTCCAGCAGCTAATCCCTTCTTAGTGACGTTAAGACCGGCACCGGCACCAAGACCAGCGTCAAGGACACCGCCTAAGACGTCAAGACCGGCAGCACCACCAAGACCGGCAGCTAAGTCTCTCTTAGAGATTTGGACACCACCACCAAGACCGGCATCAGCACCGATGAGACCGCCTAAGACATCAAGACCGGCTTCAGCACCAGCACCTGCGGCTAAACCTTTCTTGGAAACATCAAGACCGGCACCAGCACCAAGGCCAGCGGAAGAACCTAAAAGTTCACCACCTAAAGCGCCACCAAGACCGGCAGCTAAATCTCTCTTGGAGATTTCAGCTCCAGCACCAAGACCAGCATCAGCACCGATGAGGCCACCTAAGACATCAAGTCCTGCTTCAGCACCAGCACCTGCGGCTAATCCCTTCTTAGAGACATCAAGACCGGCACCAGCACCGAGACCAGCGGAAGAACCTAAAAGTTCACCACCTAAAGCGCCACCAAGACCGGCAGCTAAATCTCTCTTGGAGATTTCAGCTCCAGCACCAAGACCAGCATCAGCACCGATGAGACCGCCTAAGACATCAAGTCCGGCTTCAGCACCAGCACCTGCAGCTAATCCCTTCTTAGAGACGTCAAGACCGGCGCCAGCACCAAGACCTGCGCCAACAAGACCTAAAAGGTTGGCAGCAGCTTCACCTCCAATTTCAGCACCAAGGTGCTTCTTGACAATTTCTTGGGTCTTTTCAATGAGTTCTTCTCTCTTGGAGACATCAACTTCACCTCCAATACCGGCACCAGCACCGACAAGGCCTAAAAGTTCAGCACCAATGTTGGCACCAGCTTGAGCATCTAATTCTCTCTTGGAGACATCGACACCAGCACCAAGACCAGCATCAGCACCGATGAGACCGCCTAAGACATCAAGTCCGGCTTCAGCTCCAGCACCAGCTTGGAATTCTCTCTTTTCATTAGAGACGAAGTCAGTACCTTCACCAACTTGGACGATAGTCTTAGCAGAACAGTACTTAGTGGTTGGTTCGCTAGTAGTCAAGTCAGCGTAATCGTCATTGAGGTACTTGTTGTTAGCTTGAACTTCAGTTAAGAAGGAAGCAGAAGCTAAAGCGATACTAATGGCTGCACTTCTGGAAAAAATCATTGCAGCAATTTTTTTTATCAAACGAATGTACTGGGAGTAGTGATAATCAAATCGATTTCTTTAAAAAAGTTTTATTGAAAGAATTAAAACGAAACGAGTTATTATTAAATTAAATCTCGTTAGGGTATTTGTCCTTTCTTGAAAGGATTCTTTATCAGTTTAGTTTTGTTTAGTTTAGTTATTGAAAGGAAAAAATTAGTTAGAGGGAAAAAGCCACTGGTTATAAACAAAATGAATAGGCAAGCCATTCTCAGATCGGAAAGGGATTGTGGAGCCCCAATATCCCAAACTCCAATGGTTGGTAGCGGTACAAGTCTATTACGATAAACCTTATTGTATTCTTTCAATAGCAGGTCTAAGTTTTCTTTTTTTTGCGACAATCTATAGGCGGACTTGTGATGCAAAAATACAAGCATCAAAAAAAACAAATTCGTAACAATGCATTACAATCGAGACAATAGTCTGAAATACTCTACATTGGGGCAAATTAAACTTTTAAGAATAAAAACAAAAATAGATGGTATTACGTGAACCAGGCTTTGGATTCAGCGATCAGGCTGTCTATTGTTGAGGACCTACTGACCATAGCAAAACAAAAATCCAACATCGAGGTGGACAATAAATCAGGTTATTGAGAACTGTCTCGATAGATAACATAAACAACAAAATCAATAAAAATCAATAAAAACAAACAGTTTGATGGTATCTCGGTAATCAAAAGCTACCGCTCTGATATCTGAGGTACTGATAGATGGCTTCATGAATTATAATTTATTGCATGTGGAAGTATGTAATCTAAGTTTATGCAGCATCACCTGCACAAGCCTTTGGTGCAAGGCCCAAAATAAAAAAAATGGTCTAAATTCAGTCAACTACACCCGGACCCTTCAAATAGAATCGTGGTGTTTCTGCATACGAACAATTGTTTCCTGCGAACAATAAGAGTGCATCTACCTTGATTAGGTAGAAAATGAATGCATTAGGTCGGTGCTGCTACTTCATACCTTACATACAACAATCGTAAAGGATGTCGCGAACTCTGTCAATTAACAGCTCCTTTCCGTATTGTTTTTCTGGGGAACATTAGTGTAACAGTTCTTATTGATTCGCGAGATTGTGGATAGACTGTGGTTCTACTGTTGAAAATTGCGTGAAAATTTTATAAATCGTGAACAGAGTCAATCATTTGCTACACGAAAATCGATTTGATCATTGATGTGTTGATGTGTTGATTTGAAAAGTTATACATGTGGCACGAGACTAAAGGTTAATCAATCAGAAAATGGTGGAAAAAAAAGTTTACTAGTGTACGTATAATTTTATGATTTGTGCGCCCTGGCTGCGGAGTACTGAGTTGGGTTCCTTTACATCCGAGATCTGTGGCTGCAAGGCTAGTGAACTAGAGCCCGTGTTGACATCATACAGTCCACACCTTGACATGGTTATTGCTCTGGGGTGAATCTAAATTACATGATAGGAATCGTCCAAAACCATATACTCTAATTATAATTATCAGTATGTAACCTGTTAAAGGGGTGATAGAAGATTACTAGGGTTTTTTTTAATTTTATTTATTTAAAGAATTAACGGTATGGTTTCTGGTGCAACCAAACGTGTGTTTATTCACCCTTTCATCATACGCTCAGAAGGAGGGTAGTTAGGTAAGCTATGCAGGGTGACCGCGAAAGTTTTCCCTATCAACTAAAAACCAAAATCTACGCCCTTATTGTCAAACCTATTGTTTTTCCATATTAGGACGTGCGAGGAGCAAAGGTTCTCAGGACTCCAAATCTATCGTGTTTAATTGTGAGTACTATTGTAATAAAATCGATTGAGGAGGCTGGTTTGAAGTGAGGAGAATAGAGAATAAAAAAAAACGCAATTGACCTCTTCAGACACCAACCTTTTTGACAATTTCGTAGAAGGATCTCATTGGCTAAATTTATTCAATAAATAAAGGAGCGGTATTCAGACTACTAATATGATATACTAACCTAATGAAATTTATTCACTCATTTCAAGTCTTGTAGTTGATTTGAGGCAAATTTCAAAATTCAATTCATAGAAAGTTGGGGTTGTTCCTGCGATTAATCTCGGTGTGGAACCTCATTCCTGCATTATCCGCACGTGAACCCAACACTATTATAAAAATATATTTAAAAATACATTAGATACCTTACTTGGTAGTGCGTCTTCCCTGTTAGAGCGATGGCGCTAAATAATTAGCCTGGTGATACGAGAGAAAGCATATCTAAAATAATTTTCAAGAATAAGCACAAGGAAACGATTTCCGTTTCTTTCAGCCCGCTAAAAAATCTAGTTTATTATTTTCCGGGTCTAGCGACTGTTTATTTACAATTCATCGGCCACAATATTATTATATTCTGTTGGACCTCTTAAAAGTCACTAACCGCATACAATTGCATAGTTCTTCCACAGTTTATTTTTCACACTCGGAAAATTATTTAGGGTTTATGAATCTTGAATTTTGAATTCATGTATTAAAAAAATGGCCGTTCTACACGTGTATTAATTCTGCTCCTCTACGACTCCACAATTGTATATGTGCACCAATAAACCAACTTTATCCGGTCCTGTTTCAGCTTTCTGATATTTGCGGTGAATAACAAAGTGAGCTTTTGGGGGCATATAACCGAAAGGATAATAATATTCCAAGCTTTTTTATTAAAGTTAGTGTCCCGTCAAATAAGACGTTGTGTGCCCCGCAAGAATTGCAATTTCGCAACTTTTCCATACTATCAGAGATGAAACACTTGAGCCGGAAACCCTTTCAACAATACATCTGACAGTAGCTATTATGTATTGCAAATCAGTCGATACCAAAAATAAAATAAAAAAAGGCTCAATCATGGTTGAATTTTGGGCACTAGACCTCGCCAGTCGTACACTCGTCATGATAATTTTTTTATTAGTGTAAAAATATTGATGATAAAACCGGTATTACTCTAACTCTACTCCGATTGTTACATTAATTAGCCATGGCCTGACGGTTGAGAAATTTGCTATTAGGGGGTGTATGGTGGGTGTAAATATCCTGTGAAATTACAATATTATTGGACAGTTTAATTAATCGTATTATGGAAGAGCAATTTATTGGAACTGTCTATCACTTTCAGTTGTTGCAATTGTTCCAGAATCGCTCCATCCTTTTTTTTTTTAATTTTTAATTTTTTCATTAATTTAATTTTTTTTTAATTTCCTCTGATTTTAGACTTCATACCCCTTTGTCATCAAATCTTACCACTTAACCATGTACTTTCCAGCCCCTTAATTGTTACCGCCGCTCTTGGTGTCTTTACGACTGTCAAAATCCCTTTGACATTAACCCGTCAGAGTATTACCATTCTACCCGATCGCCTGTACTAGCTTTAGGTAGATTTTTTAATTAACCATAAGCTATAGTAGTTTATCTGGTCTGTATAATATACCCTTGGTTGCTTACGATTCCTAATACTAAAAAAAAAATGCGCCTGATATATCTACATTACATAGGTTTCATTTCAGTTCTATAATTATGCACAATTTCTTGCGATCCAATTTCCTTCTATCGATATATCGATGGAATTTTTAATCTTAAAATTATACTAATCTGGTCGGTTTTTCCGTTTATTCAAACCATCGCTTGACAGGATGTAGTGTATTTTGCTTTTTGCTATTTCATGAATTTTTTTTTTTTCGATTTGCCTGGAACCTGAAATGAATAAAGAATAGTCGATTCATGCAAAGAAAAAGAATTAGACTTTTAATATCTGCATCTGTTAACCCACTAAAATCAGGGCACTGTCGGATCTAACCGGGGGGTTGGAGGTTGCGTGACACCTTTTTCGCCCTTAAACTAAGCTAGAATTCACCGGCACCATCCACCTCCATCCTGATACCATACAAGGCAACACCTTGACTCTCAATCGTTCGGCATTGGTAACATAGTAGAATAAGTGGAATGTTCAACTACTGGTGCAACCACTAACTATAGGAAAAAATTGAGTGAGACTTTACACGTGATGCTAATACACGTGATCGATATTGATATTCGAAAATTTTTTGACTGATAGACAACCTAATCAGCCATAATGATTACCAAATACTTTGCTAACGTGGCCGTCAAGTTCGACCCATTTGCCGCTGGCGGAAAGTCTGCCCGTTTATTCCTCGCTAGAGTCCCATCTTCCGCCAAAATCAACTGTAAGGTTTTGACCAAGACCTCAACTGAAAAACCTTCAATCGAAGTCACTTTCAAAGACAAGAACGTTATGAAGGTCGATCCTGTCCAAATGAACATCACCGAATTGAGAGACTACTTTGACACCCACTCCAGAAAGTTGGCCATTCAAGATGCCATCAAGGAATAAGCAAAAAAAAAATGTGGTGTTCTACTTTTTTATTATGTCATATATCAACTAGTAAAAGTTGGTGAGAAAGTGAAAAATCTTTTGGTCAGAATAAGCTACAATGCATTTGGTGGTATAACCGTGTACCCCGTAGGATGTGGTTCTCTGCTATCAATAGGAGCAGTCATATAGCGCTTGCCCGCCAAGAAAGACAGTACAGGCGTGGTAAGTGAAGGTATACAGCGTTTGGCTGTATCATAGATCGTCGATATTTGTATATAGATCCCTAGCATATCGATAGTATAGTTAATAAAAGGGATAGAAAGAGTACAGGTGGCGTACACAGTGTAGTATGGGCGTTTTTTTCGATTAGCAGGTGTCCTGGGTATCCAGGTCTCTATGTAAAATCTTTTTGGGTGAATCTCTATATACCCTCGCTATAATGCTCTATGTTCATGTAATGGGAAGTAGTAGCTGGGTCTCTATAAATGAAGTGTGAAATATTTTGCAATTCTTTTCTAATCCACTTAGGCACGTTCCTTGGCAGTTTCGTACTCCTCAACCCACGTCTTGAACCACTCTGGCATGATTTTATCAGCTATATTGGCATCACCATCTCTGACTTCTAGCTGTGACTCTTCGGGGTTAAACTCCATGCTATAGGCAAGAGGCTTTGAAACATACTTATTCAAAGTGCTGAGCCTGGTTATCAACAATGTAAACCAATTCAACAATATGCCTCTGTCGATCTTTCTTCGGTGGGAGATTAATGGGTGCGAATTAAGATATTTACCGATACTTTGATTGTCATAGGTGTGAATAGACACCAACTTGAAGTCCCTGGATCTGAACCCGACCGTTAGATATTGACAATCAATTAGTTTATTCTGACACCAAGATGACAATAACTTCAATGCAAGCGACGTAGAACTATTTTTTGAATGTCCATGCGTCTTTAGTTCGACATATTGGTCCAACGCAGGGACATCAGATCTACAGGCATCCACTTCCGCTATCAAATGCACTGGAACACCATTGATTATTCTCCTGACAAAGGTATAGAAACTAGCATCTTCATCCCCAGTTGTCACCAATTTTTCAAAATTAAAGCCTGAATACTGGAGTTTTCGCAACTTCCTATCAGCTATTTCTTCCACGTCTTCACCCCAGTCATAGTCAATAATAATAAACTTTTTATAATAGATTACATTGAATTTCACCCTGGCTCTATTCAACGGTATAAGCATCAATTTTAGAAGGTTTCTTCTCAAAGAGATCACTCTAAATTGTTCAATATCATTTCCTAAAGTGCTCACAGCATAATGGACCGCACCAAATAGATTATTCAACTGGAACAATGAATTGTTCGATTCTGGCCTGAAATTGTCGAATCCCTTCGATAAGTCATATCCGAGATATCGCTTGGATTGACCATTCCTTCGGTCCTTAATGTTAGATTTGCCCAATTCCAACTGTTTGAGCCCAGAAGTATTGTTATACCTAATATCGTCCTGCAGTTTAGTAAAGTTGAGTATTTCGATACCTGGTTCTGAGCTCCCACCTCCCACACCACTTCCAACAAACACATCTGATTGTTCATCGAACAATTGTTCTAAACTTATATTGAATTCCATAGTTCTCTTGTTAATGTGTCTTTAATGCACTACTGCCAGCAATCTAAGTTAGTTCTGTCTAAAACTAGTAATTCGTTTGCTGGCTAAACTGATATTCCGCGACAATACAACTTTTCTACAACTGTGGTAATTCGCACTAATCACATATACTCATCATTATATACCTTCATGATAATAAGGTTCTGCACTTGCTATAGGATAATATGTCAACAGAAAACAGCAAAAGAACAACACGCAAAGAATTGATTCAATATTACTTGCGTCTTTATTGTTGTTGACTTTTTGGTTCTTTACAATCTCATATTGTTGTGTTTTTTTTTTTATTTTTGAATGTGGTAAAGTGTTAAAAACAAAAAGGTGATTTAACAAACAAGCTTTTTTCTTTCTTTTAGAGATTCACAGAATCTAATCATAGGGATCGCATTTATCGCATTGATCGCATTGATCGCATTGATCGTATTGATCGCATTGATCGCATTAATCGTAGTGGTCGCATTAATCGTAGTGGTCGCACTGGGTTCCAATGAAATCACTTTTTCTTTTCTCTTTGACCATAGGCCTTGGTGGCATAGTCACCATCGATAACAATAAGATCGGTTGGATTGTAGTCGAACTTCTTGGTGAAGTAACTTTCCAAGATACTCTTAACACCAGCAGCGTATCTAGCTTGAGCATCCAAAGAGGTACCAGAGACGTGAGCAGTCATGGCGTTACCACCGCCGTATGGGTTTCTCATCTTTCTCCATGGGTGATCAGCTGGAGCTGGTTGTGGGTACCAGACATCACCACCATAACCTGCCAAGTGACCAGACTCGAGGGCAGCAGCAACATCTTCTTCAACAGCAATAGCACCTCTAGCGGTGTTAACAAGGTAAGAGCCCTTCTTCATCTTGGAGATCAAGTCCTTGTTGAACAAACCCTTAGTCTTTTCGTGCAATGGAGCGTTGATAGTAACAATATCGGCTTGACCGACCATGTCTTCCAAATTAGTGACTCTTTCAACAATGTTGTCACGACCATTGAGGATCTTGGAGAGTTGGTTCAACTTGTTAATAGCATCAGCTGGTAATTCTTGGTAATCGTAGTAAAGCAATTTCTTTGGGTTGAAAGCAACCAATCTTTCTAAGACACGGTAACCAATTCTTCCTGCACCAACAGTGGCGACAACTTTATCTTCTAAATCAAATTCTAGCTTAGCAGCTCCGGCAATGTCCCAACCATCTTTGATGACTTGTTCATGAGCTGGAACGAAGTTTCTAACAAGAACTAAGATAGTCATAAGAACGTGTTCTGCGACTGAGACAACATTGGAACCAGTGACTTCAGCAACAGTAAGGTTGTGTTCATTAGCAGCATTTAAATCAATGTGATCGGAACCGACACCAGCGGTAACAGCAAGCTTCAATTTTGGAGCCTTTTCAAGTCTTGATCTAGTGATGTAAGCTGGGAAAAATGGAGTGGTGATAATAATTTCAGCATCAGCCAATTCTTCATCAACCTTGGAGGTTGGTTCTGGGTCCTTGTCAGAAGTAGAGACCAATTCGTAACCGTTATCTTCGATAAACTTACGAATACCTAATTCATTTTCAATAGTACCTAATAAACGAGATTCTTGTTCGGCATGCTTACCACCTTCGTAGAGAACCAATAAAACCTTTCCTTTGGACATTTTGATGAGTTTTTGATAAGAGTGTTAGAGTTGTTGTTGTTATTCAAACTGTTGTTTGTTAACGATAATGATTTGAATTTGATGATGTTACCTCCAGTTTATATACTACAATTCGGCTTGATTATCCGAGATATTTAATCTCTATGGCAATCAATGGTTTGTGGGGTCAAACCACGTTACCGTTGATCCCCGCCATTGGCTACAATTGTCATTCTAGCAAATCACCACAAAGCTCCGAGTAAAGGTTAAAGACATGATCTCCGAGCCGCACAGAATTACATAATTTGCAGTTAATAGGTTCAGGGGTAATAAATGGCTCGGATTCTTGACCCATTAATTAATGGAACCAACTCCTAATCGGGACGAATTGTGGGGCAGTGTTCGGTATATAGGCACGAGACCATAATGGGTGGCTCAGTCATCCAGTCGGTCACGTGAGGGGCAACTAAATGGCTCAGTGCCTGTACAATAGCCGGTGTCAAATATAGCGGAAGTGTTGACATGTACATCGAACAATCAAGATTTGTTGGCGATTGGGGTTGAAATGTGGAGTTGGGCTTATACGGCGGGGGGTGGACACAATTAGGAGATCATCCTTCTGGTTTTACGGCCCCGAATAGTGCAGTAGGTGCGAGAGATCATCGATTGCAAACGAGGAAAAGACATGGAATGTAAGGTTTTTGAGTCATTAACTGTTCTGGAGGGTTGGATCAGGTTTTACAACATTTTCAACAATTTGTTATTATGAGAAATCTTCAAAAAGTTCATAATTATCAAAATTATCAATATTATCAAAAATATCAAAAATATCTATACTTATCTTATCTGAGGGAGCAAGTACTAGAGAAAGGGTTTACGAGAGGACATTACTTGGTTTCGTAAATGGTCCTACAAGTACATTCACAGATGGTGTTCGGATAAGAGCTGTCACCGGCGTTCTACTTTATTCAAATGGTTCCTTTCCGGTTAGGTTGGCGGGCATTCCCCATTAGACTTATCCGTTCCAAGGTTATATAAACTACGTGTATTCCTGTACACTAGTGTTGTCCACCATACAGGCAATTTTTCATATACGGAAAACCGTTGACTCTGAAAAAT
Source organism: Suhomyces taliae (assembly GCA_030572155.1). Classification (NCBI taxonomy): domain Eukaryota; kingdom Fungi; phylum Ascomycota; class Pichiomycetes; order Serinales; family Debaryomycetaceae; genus Suhomyces; species Suhomyces taliae. Next base: position 37,721 of record JAJLZJ010000071.1, on the reverse strand, counting down.
AACAGTTTCCTGCAGTCAACCCTCCTATACTTAGGCTCACTATTCAACATCCAGTGCTTATTTTTCATACAATTCCATTGGTCAAAAAGTGAACAAGTTTACACCAGGTTACGCCCCCACTTGTGCCCCTCGTATCACCTTTTTCAAGTTTTTCACTTTTTTGATTATTTGAACTACAACTCACTTTTTACAAAAAAATTATTCCTTTCTTATGCTTGATGAAATAAATATATGAATAAATATAGAGATACATATAAACATGCGATGATACATACAAAATCAATGCACCCCTAAATCGATTGGTCACCAGTATGTATTAGGGGCAACCTAGAATGAAAGCTAATTGTCTGGACATGTTTTTAATTTTTTTTTTAAAACTTCAATAGTCAACTACCACTTTTAATACTACTCTGATGCAAAGAGAAGAATGAGAGAGTATATGGTAAGTAGGATATTGAAAAGATAAAAAAATATATTATTTTTTGTCAAATCTTTTGGTTTCTCTTAAACTTAATCAAAAGCTAATTGTTTCTTGATTTCAGCAATAGCTCTACCTGGGTTCAAACCCTTTGGACAAGTCTTAGAACAGTTCATAATGGTGTGACATCTGTATAAAGACATGGAGTTTTGTAACATTTCTTTTCTAAGCTTGGAAGCTTCATCTCTAGAATCAATCAACCATCTGTAAGCTTGCATCAAAACAGCAGGACCCAAGTATTGTTGTTGATTCCACCAGTAAGATGGACAAGCAGTAGAACAACAAGCACATAAGATACATTCATATAAACCATCCAACTTGGCTCTGTCTTCAATGCTTTGTATGTTTTCACGACCATCAGTTGGGTGAGTTTCTCTTTGTAAGTATGGTTGAATAGATTTATATTGCTTGTAAAAGTGAGTTAAATCAGGAACTAAATCTCTGACAACAAACATATGAGGCAAAGGATAAATCTTTAAATCCTTAGTGGTATCATTATCTATACGGCATAAACAAGCTAAAGTGTTTCTACCACCAATGTTCATAGCACAAGATCCACAAATACCTTCACGACATGATCTTCTGAAAGTCAAAGTTGGATCTTGTTCATTCTTAATCTTCAAGATTGCATCCAAAACCATAGGACCACAATCAGCTAAATCAACTTCATAAGTTTGCATCTTTGGTGCCACTTCAGGAGTATCTGGGTTCCATCTGTATATTTGAAAACGCTTATGTTGGGAAGGTTTTGGGGCGGCACTGGTGGCCAATCCTCTGATCAATCTAGGACGGATGAGATTTCTAAACATGATGATTTTAGATGGGTATTTTCCTTAAGTGATATCAACACACCAGAAAGTAACTAGTTTTTAAATTAGAAAAATTGGCCGGATTTTTCCCCGGGAATTCTTTACAAATTACTTTAGCGTGATTGGCTAGAAAAGGGTGAGAAGTCACGTGACTCGGATGTGGGGGTCAAAGGATTTACCCCGTTTTGGCACTGGGCGAATGGGTTAGCAAGCGCGAGGGAAGAGATGGTGGAAAGTGGTAAGATTAGAGTAGAGTTGATTGGGGCTAGGTAGTTGTGGGTGTGACAATTGGCATTGGAGGTGGGGACGGTGGGGGTTGGAGTCCGGCCCCGGCCCCCACGTCACGTGGATGCGATCTAAGCGAGTTTGGCCGGGGGTATTGGTGTGTACCGTTTGGATGAGTTGCCCTGGCTCTACTATGGTCATGCTCAGTAGTCATAACATGTCCTGCAGTCAATAGGCCAATCTGGGGAACCAGCAATGAAAAACAGCCAATAGCGAAGAAGGACCGAACGAAAAACCGAGCCTTTTAATGGCCCCCCCCACACATAAAAAGTAACGCCCCCCACGCAAAATAGTGGATCACTAATCTGTAAACACTAAGAACCAAAGCAGGTATAACATGAAGTAGCCAGGCATGTTGAAAACGATCTCAATAACGGTTAATGACTATTTTGGTGTAGATCATGTAACATGGAACAGACAGTAGACTATGAGCTTAGATGATCACTATGTCGATCAGAAATGACAATAGCCCTGACAGTTTTAGGATTTAAAAATAGACGTCAAATTGTCATTTATAGGAGCCATCCCGCAACATTAATTTCACCAATTCACATACAGTAATATATTCTAGAATGGTGAACGATCAATCCTACTACAAGAAGGGAGCACTGAAAGCAGTATACAATACACACGCATGGAGAAACGTTAAGAATTCAGTAGATTTCCTCATTCCTGTGCTTAAGCCAAACTTTAAAGTTCTTGACGTGGGTTCCGGCCCTGGAACTATCACCATTGATATAGGAAACTATGTGCCAGAAGGAAGTGTTATTGGGGTGGAACCAACTCAATCGTTGATCGATGTATCCAATTCCAACCTCTCCAATACCGAGACTAAAAATGTCAATTTTCAATTGGGTTCTATATATAAGCTTCCATTTGAAGATGATTCTTTTGATGTGGTGTTCGCTCATCAGGTAGTGGTGCATTTGGAAGATCCAGTGGCTGGTTTACGGGAGCTCAAGAGAGTTTGCAAGCCCAACGGGTTCGTATGTGTGAAAGACACCGATATCAAGTCGGCAGTTTTCTATCCTCCTCAATATGAAGAGTTCCTTGAAGGCTACTTCATGCATAGAACTAGAACTGGTGAAGCTACTGATCCAATTGCTGGTAGAACCTTGAAAACAAAAGCTATGAAGGCCGGATACAATCCTCAAAATATTGACTCTTCTAGTTCTTCTTGGTGTATCAGTAATGAAAAGGACAGACAAATGTGGGCTACCATGTTTTCAGAAAGAGCACTCAATTCAGACGTGTTTGATAAGAAGGATGAAGAGAATAACAAGAGAATGAAGGAACTAATTAGCACCCAATGGGCAGAATGGGCCAAGGATGAAACTGGCTGGATCAATTTTATACATGGACAAATTGTGTACAAGAAGTAATCATTTGGAGGATTAATACTACTCCATTGGATGAATTATAGTTTTTAATAGACAATTCACTAAATTACTCAAAGATTGAATTATATTACATTGTAGAGGTGGTGCAACTATGCTCGTAGAACAGAATATGCGCTAATTATACAATCTATAAGTCGATACAGTCAATGTAAAAGAAGATATAGTATTTTGGTGGCTGAATTGGAATTTTGCAGGTTTTAAATTTTGATAAATTTGCACCCAATAGAATCAGTGAACGATGATCGAATTATCCCCAATGAAGCATAAAAACCACTCACTATTACTTCAATATACTTGGCAATGATCTCTTATGCTAGTAATACAGAATTTTGTGAGCTTAGGTCCAAATAGTAGTGTAACTCATGTTAATTATTGGCTGCGAAAATTCTTTCATGCTGTTGATGAAATAAAAAATTGAGTATGCCAATAGATCAACCACTAGTTCAACTGGATTACTTTTCCAGACTCTTATCAGAACTAACATACTCCACTTCCTTACTCTCCGGCTCAACACTAAAGTCATCAAGATTAGACTTTGGACCTTGGTAGTACTTATGAGCATATGCAAAATAATAGACCATGGACAAAACCCATACACCCATGTTAATAGCAACAGTATAGTTCATAGAATCTTTATCCACATGCTTTGATTGAGGGAACATTTGCATGATAATAACGTAAGCAAGCCAACAAACTGCTATGAAATGGATGATATTGTTGGCATGATATCCCAAAGTAAAGCTGCCAGGTGTGAATCTTTCTCTACCAGTAGGTAGGAATGCCATGAGAATAGGAACACCCCAAGCAAGCATGGTAGATGCCACACCCAAGGAGAATAATGCACCGGAACCAGCACCACCTGGAATCAAGGTAAGTAAACCAATGATTAATGAGAATACCCCAGCAAAGATAGTGGCTCTAATTGGGACCTTGACCTTTGGGTTAACGTACTTGATAATGTTATGGAGAGGTAAACCATCGTCTCTGGCAAAAGCCCAGATTTGTCTGGAAGCAGCAATCAGGATGGCAAGTAACATCAAGTATTGACCAACACAAATCAAAGCCATGAATGCAATAGCCCACTTTTTACCCAAAGCATCGTAAATGATTTGAGCCATAGGGTTACCACTGGTAGTATTTAAGGTAGCAGCAGTATCACCTCCCTTGATACAGGCAACAGTGACAATACATCCAAGCCATCCACAGAGCCAACAGCCAAAGGTACTGTATAAGATACCATAAGGAATAGCACGTTGAGCATCAATAGCTTCTTCAGAACAGTGGATAACAGAATCAAAGGCACCAATAGACCAAATAGCAGGAGTCCACGAGAGCATAAAAGACCAGCCAGTGCTCCAGGTTCTGAAATTTTCAAGTTTACCAAAAATATATCTACCTCCATTAAAACTACCGTTTCTCAGGACACCGATAGGAACTGCGATAAAAAAAAGAATTAAAAGGAAGATATTGGTGATAATAGAAATAAGCTGAATTTTGGCAATATGCTTGGTAGTAAGAGAGCAAACCAACATAGTTGATACCACACAAGCTGCGAAAACACCATAATTCTTTGCGTTAGTCACTTCAAAGTCACCATCTTTACTGATAAAAACGGCAGATAATACTTCAGTTGCAAAACCATACGCAATAGAACAGATAGCACCACAGAGACCAATAGAATTAGAACAACCAATAAGGAAACTCAAAGGTACCCCGATTTTAGCAGGAGCATAATAGTTGGTATAATAATACAAACCACCACTGGTTGGAATAGCAGAGCCTAAAATAGTAAGAGAAGTAGCAGTAATCATAATGAAAAAACCAGCACAGAACCAACCCCAAACCAAACCAGATCCACCAGATGGAAGGGCAATATAAATCGTGGAAGACAAACTAGGAATAGTACCCATAATACTGATGGCAATACCACATACTTGTAAAGTGGAATATTTTCTGTTTAATTCTTGTTTATAACCAATTTGGGCTAATAATTCGACATCGTTTGCAGCTTCTTTGGCATCGATGTGTCTAATTTCAGACCTGGTAGAACGAACCGGTTCCATGGTCGAAGTTTGTTTAGGTATGAAATCAAATTAACAATCTACGAATATATGACGTATTTAAGGGCGATGATTATTCCCCCACAGAGGCGGTAATCGTCGGATAATTGTACAAAAAATCTCATTGACATTGAGGGGGCGACAGGAGCCAATCGATCTGCGGGCTTAGAGGTATTATGCGGCTCGATGAGATAATACGGCGATTTCATAAGGGCCAGAGCCCCTTCAGTAAGGATATAAATGCCCTTAGGCTATTTTAGTTTGGATGGTTGATCTGGAGCCTTATCTAGAGAGGCTAAAGAGGTTGATTTGAAACATCACCGGAAATATGTCACTAGGTCTTGGCGCCAAGTCAAAGTTGTTTGACGTGCAGCGTAAATCCTGTCAATTAGTAGCACAGTGTGCAGAAAATACCAGAAAAAAAGATGATACACCTCGAAGGAAACATGGACCAAACCAAAACTTATGAACCGTTATATCTAAAACTGAATCAACTCATCTCTTTGGTGCATATCGTAAAACCCACTTGATTCGTCGTTTTTGACGGACGGCACTGCCATCGCTACGTAACCTGTCAAAAATAAGATCGCCTGAATATATATTCCTTATCTATATTACTAGATGCGTATATCTTATCATTAATTTTCCGAAATGATCCAATTATTCTATCCATTTTTGATCATTCATCGTTATATTCTCATTATCTCATTACCAAATCTCTTATAGTGATAGTCATTAGAGATGTCTATTTGCAGCAAATAAAGAGGCACAACGAAGTTGTTCTCTTCAATTCACCATAATAAGTTTGTTAAAATCTTCATCATCTCTTGCCAACGTATTGCTCTTCTTCCATACCATCCAAATCGGAATCCTTATCGCTGTATACATCAAGATTGGACTTAGGACCAGAGTAGAACTTATATCCGTAGATCATGTAGTAGACAAAGGATAAACCCCAAAGACCCACGTTGATAACAACAGTATAGTTCATAGAATCCTTATCAACCACCTTTCCGTTAGGAAACATAGAAACGATAATAACAAAAGTAATCCAAATTACAGCAATTAAATGAATAGTGTTGGTTAAGAATGATCCAAGATAAAATGGACCAGGAACAAACTTCTTTCTTCCAGTTGGAAGAAGAACCATAAGAATTGGAACACCCCAACAGAATTGATTGGATGCAACACATAATGAGAATAATGCTCCTGAACCAGCAGAACCATTAATCAACACAAGCAATCCAATAAGAGAAGAGAAAATACCAGCAAAAATAGTGGCTCTAACTGGGACCTTAACCAATGGGTTGATGTACTTAACAAAATCATGGAAAGGTAAACCATCGTCTCTGGCAAAAGCCCAGATTTGTCTTGATGCTGCAATGACAATAGATCCACTCATCAAGTATTGTCCAAGAGCAATAAGGGACATGAAAGCGACAGCCCATTTCTTGCCCAAAGCATCATAGATAATTTGTGCCATAGGATTACCAGTATCACTATTCAAAGTAGCAAGAGTATTACCATCTTTGATACAGACAGCAGAAACAATACAAACGATCCAGCCGAGAATCCAACAAACACTGATACTACCTAAAATACCCCAAGGTATAGCTCTTTGAGCATTCTTGGCTTCTTCTGAACAATGGATAACAGAGTCATAAGAACCAATGGTCCACACAGCAGGCATCCAAGATAAAACAAAAGAAAAGCCAATGTTCCAGTTTCTGAAATTATCCATTTTACCAAAGATATATTTTGCATCATTAAACCCATTGGAAGAGGCACCAATAGGAACAGCAATAATAAATAATACCACCAAGAAAACGTTCACTATAATGGAGATAGACTGCAAAGTAGCGGTATGTTTGGTGGTAAGACAACAGATAAGAACGTTGGAGCCCACACATGCAACGAAGATTCCAAAGGCCTTGGCATTGGTGATCTCAAAAGCTCCGTCAGTGCTGATATAAACTGCGGACAAAACTTCTATTGCAAAACCGTACGAAATAGAACATACACCACCACAAAGTCCAACAGAGTTAGCACATCCCACAACAAAACTCAACGGGATACCAAGCTTGGGAGGAGCATAGTAGTTGGTATAGTAGTACAAACCACCACTAGTCGGAATGGCGGAACCAAGAACGGTGAGCGAAGTTCCGACACACATAATGAACACACCAGCGATAAACCAACCCCACACGAAGCCGGTAGCACCCGATTCCAACCCTTGGTTAATAACGGAAGAAATACTAGGCAACAACCCCATGATACTAAAGGAGATACCGAACACCTGAAGGGCGGAATAATGTCTATTCAATTCTTGTTTATAACCAATTTGTGCCAATAAATCATCATCGTTCGCAGCATTTTTACCATCGATATGTCTCACTTCGGACCTTGCAGAAAGGATCTGACTCAAATGGTCTCCAGTATGAGAAGTTACTGATTTTAATGCCTGCATTTTTTTATTATTTTTTTTTAGTTTGGTGAAGTGATGGTTCCTTGATCAAGTTTATAAACGATCTTATCTATTAATTTACGATTATCATCATAGTTATGAACATGTAGTCAGTATAGTAGTTTTGGAATCAAAAAAACAAAAAAAAAAAAACCAAATTTCCCCACAGAAATGAAGATATCCCGTGTTCCTCCGGTAACCCCACCCCCGGACTTGATTTTATTATAAAATTGAAAATTTTAGGCAGGTAAGCTGTCGGTTGCAACAATTACAAAAAGGGTTGATGATTAGCGGGTGCCCAAAGTGGAATCTCAATGCGGCATAATCTAAGAATGCAAGACGCACCTCCATGCCCCTCAGATGATAGGAGAGATAGTGACACACACATTAGATAGACACTAAAAAATAGATTTGACATCTGTCATTTTTAGCACATTCCCAGCAACAACCCAGATAGAGACTAGATAAAAATAACTGTAGCTGATAACGCAGACTTTATAGATAAGCTGCACAGCACACATATCGGCGAGATTTGTGGGAAAATCCAGAGATGAAACTTCAAATCATTTGAAAACCGCAACATCCCCCTTGCAGCCACCTTTCACCACCAAACACACAAGCACCACAAGCACCACAAGCACCACAAGCACCACCACCCCGGTTGGTCGCCCCCTCCCATTGATCCATGTGTGTCTGCACTTTGACAGTATATTAACAACAACCCCACGCCCAGTGTTCACGTCTAGAGTCAAGATTCACCAGACTGCCGCACAATAGGTCCCCCGCAATTTTTCCACTAGTTTTGGGGCAATTTGTGTGGTGATTCTAGTGGGGGCATCCCCACAAATTCCATCACCAAATGTTGGCAATACACCTCACTGAATCATCACCACTACCCATATGTTGCTTAGCAATGGTCGTAAGTCCGTGACGATGCAGGCAATCCCGCTTTGTCTCATAATCCAAGAGATCTTCATCAACGTATTACCAGTTTCGTGTAACTGGCTAACGAAAGGATCGACTTGGAAGTGATTCCTTTTGCACCCTTTGAAAATACCAGTAGAACGTAGAATCCGGTGATTTTAAATGTTGCAAAATTGGAACATCAAATCGCCAAAATTATCAACATCATCAACATCACCAATGTACAATTAACAGTCGTTCAGTAGTCTCTAATTTTGGACCAGTCCACTGTCTCAGGTCCTGCTTTTACAGGTGCTCATATTTGAGATCCAATCCTGTTAAGAGACTCAACATTTAGCAGCCAAAACGTCCTGATATCATGCCCTCTCTTAGTGAGAGCCACCACCCATCAACACCACCATTACCACCATCACCACCGCCGGATGTCTGATGTATCGGGTAAAAGCTCACAAACGGTAGTGGAGGAATTTACCAGATTTGCAACACCGTCGGATTTGCTTAAGGGACTCGATTCTCATTTCCAGTTTCTTCAACAGCGAATAAGCCAATTAACCGCCGAGTTGAAGGTTTGCTATAACAGAATCTCAGAATTAGATGACTCCAAGACCCGCTTGGAGTCGGAGATCGAGCGGGTCAATCTTCATCACAACCAGATGAAAGAGTCGGCTGCTGGGTCGATGTTGGAGTTGAAGAAGGCGTTAAGAAAGAAGGACTTGGAGTTGATCCACGCGTACCATGAGATTAACGAGATGAGAAAGGATACATATCGGTTGATGTATAACAAGTGAGAAGCAAACTTGTCTAGATGGTCCATCTGGCCAACTCATTGGATCAAGTGCTTTGTCTCTTTACCATACTTAATATCGTTAGACATAATCAACCAAAAAGGGTGTTTCTTGGGTATAACCACCAGGAAAAGGTACTTTCTTGCCATGTTGCCTGAGCTTTTTGACAAGTCCACCCACAACAGCAGAGACAGCTGGTTTTATATATCCAGAGCATTTAAAAGTCTACGGTTGGCGAATAATTTGCTCATTCAGCCATACCTTTGTTTTTGACAGGAGAGTAACGAACGGCTGAACTGAGCCATGGAAAGGACCCGGAAAATCAAGCTGTGGAGCAGGCAAGTTTCCGAGGAAGATATACTCCGAACCAACGAGTTCCACAGTTTTAAAAATGTTCTTCTACACATTGTTCAATAGTACAATCTCATAATTCCATTATTCTATATACCTCACCAAAACTTTCTCAATCATTACTCTTGTAATATTCTAGCTAAATATACAAACTGTTAAGCTCATCTTGAATAGCTTCAAGCATTAACTTGGAAAACATAGGATGCACTTGATCAAGATCTTCTGATTTGATCCGTTCCAAATATGCCAAAGATGAATCAAATTTAAGAATCTTATTATTCAAAGACTCCATGATTTGACTTGTGGTTTGCTTCGTGCTGAAATTTCCTAATGGCTGTTCATTAAATAAATCATCATCATTTTTCATATCGATATCAAAACCAAGATCTTCTTCTGGTTGTTCAGTATTAAAAATACTGGCATAATGATAATCAATACTTAACTTAAAAGAATCTTGATCAAATTGAGTAGAGCCTATTTCTTGATCCTTGGCATTAAGTTGCTTGTTCAAAATAAGTTTTCTCCAATACTTTTTATCATCCAAATTATTAATTGATCTCAATGCAATCAAATAAGCTCCAAGATTAATTAAAAGCCTGCTTTTATCATTACTTGATTTTTGATAATTCAAAGTCTCTTCGATAAAAAATTCAACAAGAAGTCCGTATGATTTAGGATAGTTTAAAGTACGATGTGTGAATGATAATTCACTTAATTCCACATCACTTCTATGTCCAGGTTCAGGCTTGATAAAACTACTAAAGTATCTTCCAATACCATCATTAATTTTGAAGTCTCTTTTAACTTCCACGAGTTCTTCACTATAGTTTGGATCAGCATACTTTCTAATTGTTTTAATAACCACATTGGCAACTTTAGAAGATTTCCAGTCTCTTAATTTCTTTAAAGTCAACAAGATATTACTTGCACTGATATTGATAACGATCTTGAAAATTAAAAATGGGATCTCTTGAGAGTTTTGTTTCTCATTATCGTCTGCTAAGAGATCATCACCATCATCATCAGTAACTTCTTCACCAAAATTGGACTTAATGATAGAGTGTAACACTTCCAAGTATAAATTATCGTTGGCAGTCTTGTGGACCAGGATTTTACTCAATAACCAATTAATAATAATTAATGTACATGGCACCAAAAATACTTGTGATAAGTAATCAATACCATTGGTCAACATTGAAAAATCAATAACTTTGGCCTTGGTAGCAATGATTGATTGCTGATAAATGATTGGGATTAATTTATAGATTTGCTTGATGTTAAGTGACTTAATCAAGTCATCAGGTAACCCATCGTTCGATTCGTCAAACAATGCATTGATCCAGTCTCCCATTAAGTTATTGAAGTTGGAAATAACGATAGAATCTTCACTGTTTTCACCAGATGGCATTTGGTTGGTCAAGTTATCACCAAGTCTATAGTAAAAGTCATTTAAGCATCTGATCACAAACGAGCTCTTGATTTTAATGGTTGAATAATCAATATGAAATATCTCCACCAAGAAAGCTATACTCAATAATAAAACACCATAGTAAGAGTATACTTCTTGGAATCTTTCATCATCATCATCTTCCAATTTGAAACAGTCCTTATCGGCATAATCCACCAATTTGGCCAAGATATTAATAGGATTGGCGTTGAAAGCAATGATATTGAAGAACTGCACGTTAGTTTGAAGTGCCAATAATATTCTGTTCAATTTCTCTTGGTCTCGGTAATTGATAAGGTCTTCAATAATGGTGTTGATTATACCTCCCAATTCCATCTGTTTAGTATAAGAATACTCCACCAAAGGAGGTAAGCTGGCAATAAAATCAATTAAACCAGATTCTTCCAAAGAAGTGAACTCTGGGTTGATATTTAAGACCTTTTCGTTGAAAGAATTTTGGAGGTTAAGGTCGGAATTGAATTGGTTAAGTTCCAGTTGTAATGTCTGTTGGACGACCTTGAAATCTATAGGGAAGAACTTTTGGAATGTAGACGGTGATAACAACTTATTAAATATACATGCTTTGATAAACGACTGTCTTAAATCATAAGGTCTCTTGGCACCAACGGTGATGGATCTGATGGCATTAATGGTCTTTTCTGAGAATGAATGGAACGCGTTTTCAATGGCCTGTTCGGCAGTTTCTTCCTTGTTGAACTTGAGACCCGCGAGGATCACTGGAATACGGGAAATGATGAAGTTCTTCCAGTTGAACTGGACATAGCTGGGATCTTTACCAGCCAATGAATGGGAAAATCCTTTGAACGCTGAATGGATAAATGTGGTGGAAACAACATATGGGTTCTTATTGATAGGATTACCAGCAGCATCGTTGCCGGTACAGAAATTGGCGGCGAAATTCGACAAGATTTCGTCATTGTTCTCAAACCTGAAGTCCTTCATGATCTTGGTGAACCAGAGGAATTGCTTCATCTCTTCATAGCCCTTGTACAAGCCAGGAGCCAAGTTGGACGGGGACAAACTCTTGTAGGAGATGCCTACGGCTAAAGGAGAATCCACGCCGGTATCTGGCTGAATGTTTCTCTTTAGCTTATGGGTGGTGGCAGGATCATCAATGATGATTTTGTTCAATCTATCTCTGTTCAAGAAAGGCTCACATTTCTTGTAGAAGTAATGGAGCAAACGCTGGTAGTTTAAGCGCTTCAAGTACTTGAGGGCCTTGATTATGAAATCTTCCAACGACCCATCCTTGGTATAGTAATTATCAAGCAATCCTCCCCAGAACATAACGATATGGTGTACCAAGAGCTGCTCTTCCTTCAGTGCATTCTCTCCTATCTTGGCAAACACCGCCGTCGAGTACTCCTTGAATTGAGTGGTAACCAATGACGTAAGAACATCTCCTTCCACTGTACTGACCTCATGAGCAAGCGTCCTTTCCATATGTTTAAGATACGCTATTTGGCTCATTGGATCAAGTGAGTTCAACGACTTCCAGAACCTAGTGAGCTGTTCCACCGAACTCAACGCCAATCGGATCACATAGTTGATTCGGATATGGTCGTTCTCCTTCTTGGTCAATGGTGATGATCCATAAGTGTTAAGGGTTAAAAGATCACTGGTATATTCGGCATTGGTAACGGCGTTTCGGGCTTCCAATTGGGACATGAGCGAGATGAACGATTTGGCCGGCAATCGCTGCCCGATGGCCTTTTTGGCCACTTTGCTGAGGGTGTAATCCATGACTGTGGCTGGTGGTTGTAGATGGTGATGGTTGGCGGGCCTGGTTTAAGGTGTAGCGTTACAGTTGAGGTTAGTCTTGGTCTATTTGGTAGGAAAGGCTGAAAGGGTTTGTCTGCACTACTTGGTTGCGGAAGGTGAACTTTTTCCGTTTTGCCGGTTTACGATAATCAGAAAAGAAGAAAAACAGATATAGAAAAGAGAATTAGCTAAAAGAGAGCTCAAGCTATTTATGAAGGCTTTTTTGGGTTCTGGGGTCCAAGAAAGGGTATTATAAAATTGGTATTTATATTGATTACGTAATCCAAAAGGAATTTTCTGAAAATACCAAGAAAGAGTGTCTAGAGCTCCAAAATAGTCTCAGAAATGGGGAGATTATATCCTAAAAAATAAATCATTCCTCTTAACTTACGGAATATGGTGGAAAGTGGGATGTTCCAGCAACTGAACGGGTATTCCCAAAAAGATGGAAGTATCACGTGATCACAATTTTACTAAGATAAAATGATAACCAACGTTAAAAAAAATTCCGTTTACAGCTTCTAGTAAAGTCTTAACATGTACTACAGAACTTAATGTAGTCATCAAACGTCCTTTTGCGCTAAAAAACAAATTCTGACTGTGCTTTTAATTGGGTCTGTTATTATTGACCTACGTGGCCGGAATTCACGAATTCACGTGAAATACTCGGAAATATAACCAATCCTAATTCACCAAATAACCCCACAAAAACTCCCAAACACACATTCTTCGCCCACAACACTCTTATTCTACTAACATACACTTCAATGTTACACAGAAACACGTCCTATTTTTCTCAAAACCAAAAATGAAATAAACGGCCATAATAAAACAAACTAACCAATACCTATATCAAACAAATTAAATGCATCGTAAAAAGGCAATCAGAGGTGTAATACAAAACATAACAAGACAAGACAAAAAAATTAATAAAAAAGAAGTAGCCACTTTCATTATTACCACACGCCTGAACTGCCAAAACCCGAAAATATATTATTATTAGTTGATCCTAAGGCAGTGCCGCTTTGATTATTTAGTCCCCAAATGGAACCAGTAGTATTATTAGAATTAGCAGGCAATACCGAAGAAAGTAGCGAAGTATTATTAAAAGTCCCCGAATTAGATAATGAATTAGTAGAAGCACTTGGAGAGCTTGAAGTATTCAAAAATAAATTCGGTGGAGAATTTTTATCTGAAGAACTAGTTGGTGGAAGTAAAATTGGTGAACTCATAAGATTAGTAGAATCGGAATTAATTGAATCGAATAATTTATATGGAATTGGTCCACTTTGTTTAGAACCAGGACTTGGTTCTTTTGGTGATTGAAGGGATTGTGAACTATCATTAAACATTAAATAGTTACTTTTAAAGTCAATAGGTCCATTAACCAGAGCATCCACTCCTTTGAAATCAGTAATATTATGGGTGTTAGTATTAGTATTATTAGTATTATTGTTATTGCTTTTATAATCCTTGTAATCATTAACTGGTGGGATAGAAGATGGGTTCACCGAGTTATTGGCACTATTAACATTAACATTAACGTTGACATTATTAACCGGAGGATACTCCATCGAATTGGACCCTTGATATGAATCAGACAATGATAATTCGGCATCTTGGTACGATTTCTTGAACGGAGTTTGGGTCTTTTGCTGTTGGATAGTTTGGAGTGGTTGTTGGTATGGGTTGTAGCTTGGTTTTTGGTTGTAAGACTTAGCTATATGCTGTTGAAGGAGATAGTTTTGTTGTTGTTGATGCTGAACAGCAGCAGCGGCGGCAACAGCAGCCAAAGCGTACTTGTTTTGGTGATTTTGGTTTTGGTTTTGGTTCTGGTTCTGGTTCTGGTTATTATTGCTGTTATTGTTGTGATGACCATGGTTATTATTATGCTGATGGTTGTTGTTTCCGTTATTGTTATAATGGTTGTACTTAGGTTGACCTGAGTTCATATTATAGTTGGAACCAGCATGTTGGTTCTTTGGAAGAGAAGCTATGGCACGATCAATAAACTCCAACTGACTGTTGAACGCAACCAAGTCCAAGGGTCTCTTTTCATAAGTGACCTCTTTGGTACTCTCAGTGGTATCAGTGACATCACTGGACTTCTTTTCTAAAGACATGACGTAATGCAAATGTTTATAAACGAATGTAGTGGAATAAATAAAGCTTGATATAAGCTAATGAAGCTAATGAAGAAACAAGGGTGCCTATTCAAGAGCTGAAAAAAAGGATATGGGGTTAAAAAACAACGGAGAGTTCAACTATGTTACTCTCGGACTCACCGCACTAGTTCTAGTACTGTAAATCGGGCGTTTTGTGGTTGGTTTTGTTCGTATAACCCGCTGATGATGGTTCCGTCTTGTAAGATGAAACTTTTTGTTATTGGTACCGGTGATTTGTGGGTGGGAGAATCGAAACTCGGGAAGAAGGAAACGGCACGTGACGGTGGTCTCCTGGTCTCGAAGTTTCAAAGAAGCGGGTTGGACTTTTAACTAAAAGGACCGTTGGTTGGTCTTTTGGGATGGTTATGGAGTATTTACTTCCCTGGCGCACTTGTCGTCGAAAGTAGTGATTCTGGCGCACGTGACCCTGATTCGCGAGGGGCACGCGACGGACATGGTTATAGGCACACAAACTTGAGCGACAAGCAGCGACAATATAGCGACAATATAGCGACTAACGTCGCTGTATTTGAGTAGAAGTTTGGGTAAGGCCAGGTAAGAGAGTATCACGTGACGTGATAACCACAAAGGTCTTACAAAGCTCGAAACAAGCGATATTTCAGCTATTTTCCAGTTATTTTCAGCCATTTTCAGCTAATTGCAATCTATTTTTCACTTCTCTATAATTTGAACTTTCCTCACCTTTTCTTTCCACACTTCTTTCAATTATTCTTTCTTGTCTTACTTGTTCCTTCTTTTTTCTACATTGATTCGTTGATTATACATTAGTCTACTTACGTTTCTCGTTCCAAAAATTGTGTTTCCCTGAAACACGAACAGCAAGCTGGTCAATCATAAATACAGTGAATAACCAACTGATCCAATAGGGAATATTCATCAAGAATAAAGTAGTTTTGCAGCCATCACACTAAGCATAAAATTGTAGAAACTTCATCTCATGCTCATGGTTGCCTCTTTGCTACTTTTCTCCCCATAAGCTAGTTGATTTATTGGGATGCTTGCCATTCTGAGATTCCAGAAGCAGCTTCAGCATCCTTGGCCTTGTCCTCCTTTGGTTCTTCCTTGGAGGAAGCATTCAATTGCCAGGATGGAACACCGATCTTGTCAATGCTCTTTTTCACAGCATCTTGGTTAAGACCAGATTGTCCTTCCTTTTCTTCTTCCTTTTGCTTGTGTTGCATTTGCCATGCTGGAATACCAGCAGCAGTCACTCCATTAAAGGTAGTCGAAGAAGTAACGTTAGGAGCTGAAGTAGAGGATGGGACAGCACTAGCACTGGCTGAAGTGGATTCTTTAGGTTCTGAGGCTGGAACAGAAGCAGAGGCAGCTGGTGCTTGTGGTTGAGTAGCAGCTGGAGCTGGAGCAGGAGCAGGTTCTGGAGTGGCCAGCTTTTCCTTTTGGGCCTTAGCTCTCTTAAGAATTTCAGAAGCAGATGGAATAGATGACACTGGTGGGATCTTTCTTTCGGTGGTGGTGGATTGGGATCCAGATCTATTCTTTAACAATTGTTTCAAAGACTGCAATTCTTCATTTATTTCAACCAACTCGTCTCTGATGTGTTCCTTGGTAAGAGACATGTTCTTCTCCACACTGTTGCTTAAGTTATCGATTTCAAGTTTCATCAATCTTAAGTCGTCATCGAACTTGAGCTTGTCCTTATTGTACTTACTCAAGAAATCGTTAACGTTGTCGATAACCACATCTATTTCTTTAAGTTTGTTTTCGTTGGCTTCTTTGATTTGAGCTTGGTCTTCGGTTAATTGCTCCAAGATCTTATCAATCTTGATAAACTCTTCATCTATTTTTTCCTTGTCTTGCTCAATAGATGTTTGACTTGGTGGAATGATGTTGGGTATCAAGTATCTATTGACAACTTGGTACAATCCATATGTTATACCAGCAGTGGCGGTAGCCATGATAAAGTAGTCCTTCCATGACCTCTCTGGAACTGCTGGAGCGTTATAGTAATCAATTGGAAGATGTGGCGGTGGAGATCCAGCAGAACCAGCGCTACTACCACCGCCATTGGTGGATGCCACACTGGTGTTAGGACTGGAGTTAGTGGAACCGCCAGCGGTAGAGGTTCCGTTGGCTCTCTTTAAAGCTTCTTGGATTTCTTCTTGGCCGAGGCCCTTGGATTCCAAGAACTCGATCTTCTTGGTCAAAGGCAGCCCGGAGACGTTCGGGTCCTTCAAGAACGAAACGGCACTGGCAATAAGTTCTTCGTTCATTGTCGTTGTCGCTGTAGTGGTAAAGTGCCGAAACTGTTGGTTATATAGTCAGTGCGAGGATCCGAGGTTGCACGTGAGGGGAGGGGCTGATTGGGCAGGAAGTGAAGCGAAGAGGTGGAGGTGAAGGTAGAGGAAGGTGGGGGAAGTTGAGGGAGGGTGGAGGGAGAGCAGGAACAGAGGGAGATTCAGAGCTTTCCGAACTATGCTCTTGGGTCTGCGGTTTGGGTGGATTTTTGGACAAGTCTGGGGCTGTGAAATGGATATTTGTAATATATTACGTAAGCAATAAAAGTGTATAATTACCCAAAAACTGCCAAAGAAAATCGTGAAATTGACAATTGGATCAGAATTGTATCTCCTAATATTTATATGGTAACAGTATGGATCCTTGGTTTGGCCAATTGGGCTGACTGTACTAGCCTTCTCTTCGCTAATTTCCAAGTGTGGGGTATAGAATGATGACCAGCACGTGATGACTATGGGTGCGATTACCTGCCGAGGTTGCAACCAAGAGGTATATTAGGGCCATAGAAAGGGTCTCTGGGGCATGGCAAGATGCAGTGACCTCTGGAACAAAGCCAGTCATTGAATTAGAAAAACATTTAACTATTGCGGCACGGATATTTCTGATCTGGTGCTTTCCAAGCCAAAGATTCTGCTCATAATATGCCAATCACAGGCATATCAGCATACACAGAAAGTCAACACCAGCCATAACAGCCAATATCCCTAATTTAAAACCACACCATATTTACTAGTGGCTATAGTCCAGGAACTAGTCCTAATTTGTCTTAAAATCGCATGGTGTCGTTATTGCAAGCATTAACCATGCTCGGTGTCCTGTGATTGCGAAAACTGGAACATGCGACCAAGGTACATCAAACCGGGCCATAAAGAAGGTCAAAAAGGCCAAATTGGATCTAAGAACAATCTAAGAGCACTTCAAAGCTTCGAAGTGCAATGATCTTCGAGTTTGCTCTATTTTAAAAGCTCATCTCTTTAAATCCCCTTCAACCAGCGTCTTTCAGGCTGCAAAATTTCAGATTATAAGCGAATAATATTACCAGAACCCAATTCGTTCTACACTGATGACCCGTAGAGATAACAAAATCTACAACTCCGAATGCAGAGGCTCTAATTCCGAGGAAAATACCCAATTTCATCAAACTAAGCCAATTTGCATGTGTTGCACCCAACTGATATGGCTGAGCCTACTTGGTGATAATCCAGTGAAGGTCACACCCTTCAACCCAAATAATCGTTCCATTTTTGTTCTTTTCGTCGTAACATTATCTATGTCATATCTATCTATCCTAATCTAGGTGGACTATATACATGAGACTAGCTCTTCAATACCTTCTTTGCAACACTACTCTTTAATAATTCCTCATATAAGCACCAACTGATACCAGCACTTAAACCCTTTCTACTTAATCTTAAAGATAAACCTCTGAATAAATTTCTAAACCCTCCTTCTTCTGCAAGTAAAACCCGAGTGGTTTTTACGATGGAAGTTTGGTTGGTCAATTGAAGTCTAGTTTTAATAGCATCGAATGGAGCAGTGATGGTGGTGGAAACAGAGGCTGCTAATATGGCAGCTGATGAATTAACTACGCTAGAATTGTAGTCACTCAAACTCACAGGAACCACCAATTTAGCAATTGGAGGCATCATATCATTTTTAAATGTTTCGTAAAATAAAACGTACAATCCAGCGTATGGACAATCTCTTGCCAAGGTGGCCACAGAACCTTTAAAGAAATTGGTCAATGAACTCTTGTTCTTCCCCTCTCCCAGGTAAATCCCCTCAATTCCTTCATACATGGAGTTATAATTGTACATATTTGATTCGAACCGAGTTTTGATGACTGTGACTGGCATAGTGATAAATCCAACAATCGCCCGTACAACAAACCCAGTACTTAAATTTTCAAATGGTGTAAGTTTAGGTAACACTGATGTAGATGATCTTGTATCGGCATTGACCTTAGATTCGGCCAAAAACGTTCTGGACTTCGACAATATCGTGAAGTAGAGCCCAGCGCCTACGGATGTCCGTAATGTGGATGGAAGTGCCCCTCTCCATAAGTCTTTAATTTGGGTGAGTTTCTTAAGTTCTTTAGCAATGGTGGTCCGGACTGGCTTGCCTTCTCTGCTTTGCTGTTGTTGAAGTCTTGTCTTTAATAGATCAAATGGTTGTAAGGTAATTGCAGAGACCAAGCCCGCAAGACCTCCAGCAGCCAAATGGACTTTAGCGCCAGGAGATGAAGGAGCTTTGGTGGAGGTAGAAGGTGAAGGAGTTGCCAATGGATCCGAATTGACTATATTTGATGAGTCATTCTGAGACATTCTAAGTTAGCATCCGCTACGGTAGTTGGAGTAGTTGATGGTGAAGATGGTGGTAGATGATGGTGGATGGTGATAGTAATGGTACTATTGATAGTGGATGGTGGAGAGATAAAGGTGAAAAAACGAGATATAGTGACATTTATAGAGCGTCGCTCGGTGCAGGAGATGGTGGTACAGTGAATGACACTAGAGAGAAGTCTAGGGGGAAAACAGGAAAGGAGGTAAATTATCGAACCACAACAAGGGGATCATAGAAATGCTTAGCAGCCTCTGATTTGTCCATGTCAGTGGAGTCTGCTAAATCAGTAGAATCCCCAGCACCAAGGGCTTGTGATATTAGGGAGATGAGTGTGAGAGGGTGAGAGTGTGAGAGTGTGAGAGTGTGCTAGAGAGAGTAAATGTGTGAGGCTTCGGAGATACACCACGGAGGTAATTGTCCGATTTATCTTTATAGAGGGATCAAGAGGGGACCAAGAGGGGGATTTAAACGAACAGACGGACATAGACAAGCGAGGGTCTGTCCGTCGGGTGTATGGTACAGGAACCACTGACGGTGTTGGACAGAGATCGACGGTACTGTGACACCGAAGATTGCTAGACACTCGCGGTATGACAGATCGGTGTACTTACACCCAGTACGGCTTGTGGTAGTGCGACCACAGAACCAGATCAGTTAGCGAGAGATCAGATCTACCAGACAAGTGAGACACTAACACCGAGACACCAACAGCGAAACCACTCAAGACTAGCCAAGCGTAGCGAAGTTAGTGTAAGCCAGTTCTGCCAAAACTGGGGTACAAGCACGACCGTTCGGGCAAAATAGGAGCCAGATCGGGGGATTCGCGGAGTCCCTGGTTATCCCTGGTATAACGGTCATTGGAACCGGACCCATTGGCCAGTTACTGGTGTACCACTATTTAGCCAATAGGACCATTGTAGCCCTACTTACTTCCAAATAATATAGAACCTGTAAAACCAAGCCAAAAACGATCTGCTCCCAATTGGACCGCCTCCTCTCACTACCCCACTCCCTACTCCCTACACGGTGGAACTAGGTAGTGAAAATCATTTGTTCATGGAATCGATCCTCTGGTCTACGCTACAAACCCCACCAGACTGTGATCTGGAATCAGTTTTAGCGAGAAATGCCAGGCTTTACCTCACAATACGGTTGTGATAACGGACCAAACTCAGGTAGCAGACGACGCGTGAAAAGTAACTAAAATCCCAGCGACACGGTCGCCACCACCAACTACACGCTAGACGGTGGTACCTGATAATAATATTACTCTTTTAAGAGCTAAACTAGCTCGAGTACTCGAGAAGTGCTCGTCTGTGGTGTAGAATGCTGTACCGAGCACTTGCCCTACCCCCCCAAAAATAGTGCCATAAATAAGCTGTTAGTGGCTGGACATCCTCCACCGCCACCATCAGTAACTCCGTAGAGCAAGCACTATGAACCCATAGCCCACCAACGGGTAGTTTTGGTCGTTACCTAATTTACTAATTTACTAATTTGGCGATAATAGGTACCAATTTACTAATCGTCACTAATTCTTCTCTACAGGATAGTTAATACTAAAATAATTATGAGCCAATAAGTTGATATATTACTATTTTTAGTTTTGATAAGTCTAAAACACTCCAGGGTGCAAACTCAGCCAATGCTAATGCTGGTACTGATGCCGGTGCTGATGCTGGTACTGATGCTGGTGGTCCGTCCCATCACCAGGTCATTTTTTTCAAAAATGAGTCCAGCCTCTCGGTTATAACCAAAACTTTGTTAATGCCGTCTAAATCGTATTCTTCCTTCCAGAGGGAAAGACTGGCAATGGCCAAGAACCCATGGAACGGGTCTGGTGGTGCCTTTGAATCTTTACCGAACCCTCCAAGTAATTTATTCTGAGTAATTTCCAACAAATACTTTTTGGCCTGTTCGAGATCCAATAAGTCTATATTCTTCTC
Source organism: Suhomyces taliae (assembly GCA_030572155.1). Lineage (NCBI taxonomy): Eukaryota > Fungi > Ascomycota > Pichiomycetes > Serinales > Debaryomycetaceae > Suhomyces > Suhomyces taliae. The sequence continues at coordinate 16,205 of JAJLZJ010000071.1, read as the reverse complement.
ATCAAGTATACTGAGACTTCCACTACACCACCACGAGTAACAGGTATCACTGAACTTATTTTCTCTACCATTGAACCCTCCAGTATCATTCTCAGCATCGTAGTACTCGTAATCTTCGGTATATAACTCCGGAGGATAGTCCACATGTCTGTGAAGAAGCCAATTCTTGGTATTCTCAAACTTGGAATTATTCACATCGTATCCTAATAATTTCAAACATGCTAAACCACAAAAAGTAAATCCTAAATGGCCCTCATCCATAATATTGGAACTGAACGCACCGTTTGGCGCGATTCTATCCAAGATGAAATTTATCAATGCTTCTGTATCTATATCGTATTTTCTGTCAGTTTCAGCCAATTCATCATACTTAACTACATGCCTTATACAGGCAGCGATATAACACAATCTCAAATCGGTTTCTCCAAATTGTTCACCCTCAGGGGTCAATGTAGGAACAAACGCCCCCTTGGAATGGCCCGATTTGACTTGACATGATTGTACAAATTTCATGATCTTATGACGATCCAACTTCTTTGAAAAATCGGTTTCTAATGTAAGCAAATTGGCCAATCCAAAGTAGGTAGCGGAAAGGTTGGCAAGATCGTACTCATTGGTGTGTCTGAAGGACAGGGTTGCCCTGAATGCGGTGTATTCTTTATTGTCTATAAGGAAATCTCTGTAGATCAGAGTGGCATGGTAAAGCTGTTCTTGAGGTGAAAAATCCAACTTCTTAATAAGGCCCAATCCGCTGAGACAAAAGAAGATTAACGCGAGCTTGTTGGAGTCCTCTGACTGCAACACCGAAGGTAATGCCTGAAGGCATCTGCTGAAGAATTTCTCGTGTTTCGCGACAAGGAGGGACATGGGTAGGGACTCTGATAAAGACGAAATCGATAGTCAGATAGGTAGGAGGGTTACTCGTGACCAATCACGTGAATAGCCACAACTGTTCTGGGACACATTGTCGTGGGGGAACAGAATCTGGGGGGGACACCGAAAGCGGTAATTAGGCTGCTTGGGGCTGTGTGTATAGAGGTAAAACGCGACAACATAACAAACTGGCTGGTATGTTAGTGCTCTAAATTGTGAAACGAGTAAACAGGGTCAACGAAGAGCCTAGAAGTGGGTGAATAGTTGCACCAGAAGGGAAGTCATTATTTTGTTAGTAATAGTAACTCGTTCGCTCGCTCGCAAGCATTTGATTCCTCGAGGATGACAGAAATGTACAATCGTAATATCTCCGGTCTCAATTAAACCCAATTGGGATTCATTTGCTACCGTTTCACCTTGTGTTGTTACGTCATTTCTGTCACAAGACATCAAAAGGTTCTTTGAAAGAAGCTTTTTTTTTTTCGGTTACACGGCTGCAAATATTTTTGGTTGCTATCACCATCGTCGTTTCATAGTGCGGCTTTCCCTACATAGTAAAATAGCAATAACGATTGCGGTTTAATGATTGCTTAATTGAGCGTTCTTCCTCGTGACATTTCATTTCTGATAAAAATGGTTACCCCTCGCAAACGTTCACAATCTTTCCAATCTCTTTTCTTTTGTTGTTGCAAATATTGGCGTACAGCCCCCCTAGTATGTGTTTGGCCCCACACTACTGGGGTTTTGTACCTTACGTCACAATCTGATGATGATCTAGCCACCGAGAATACAGTTTTAGAAGTTTGAGCAAGGGTCATAAGCATTGTTAAAAATAGTGGCTATACCGGTTATGAAAAGGAACGACACGAATTTTTTATGGTTTTAGTTAAAATGCTAAATATTATGGGCCATACATTATTGCCATTGCCTCGTTATAACAATTGAATCCATTCAACTATAAATTAATCAACATTTCCTCGAGTTTTTCAACTTTCTTGATCATTATAGATTAATCAACTATATTATCAGATAAAAAAGAATAATTTAATAAAAATATCACAATGAAGTACTCTAGCATCGCCTTATTATTAACCGCTTCTACTGCCGTTAACGGTCAATTCATGCAAAAGAGAGCTGGTACTGGTGGTTCTTCTGGTACTGGTGGTGGTATCGGGCAAGCTGCCGGTTCTGCTCTTTCTGGTGCTACCGCCGCTGCTGGTTCTGCTGCTGGTGCTGCCACTTCTGCTGCCGGCTCCGCTGTGGGTGGTGGTGCTTCCGCCGCTGGTTCTGCTGCCGGTGCTGCTACCTCTGGTGCTGCTTCCGCTGCTGGTGGTGCTGGTTCCGCTGCCGGCTCTGCTACCCAAGCTTTGGCTGGTTCTAGTGGTTCTGCCGCCGCTGGTTCTGCTGCCGGTTCTGCTGCCGGTTCTGCTGCCCAACAATCTGGTGCCTCTGAATCTGGTGCTTCTGGTTCTTCTGAATCTGGTGCCTCTTCTCCATCTGGTTCCTCTTCTGGTTCTTCTGGTTCCGCTGGTGCCTTATTAGGTGGTTCTTCTGCCTCTGGTGGTTCTTCCGCTTCCGGTTCCTCTTCTGGTTCTTCCGGCTCTTCTGCTGCTTCTGGTGGTTCTTCTGGTTCCTCCTCTTCTGCTGGTGCCGACTCTCAAAGGGCCGGTCTCGGTTTAGCTGCTGTTGCAGCCATTGCTGGTTCTTTATTGATCTAAACTTGATACCAAGAATAAAATTTCTGTTTGACACAGTCTAAACGATATACTTGGTAATTTTCGAAAATATAATATGTAATACAATAAACATTACAATTAATCAAATTTAAAAACAACCGCAATTTGTAGAATAAATAAACTGGTAAACTATAACCAATTCATAACAGTTGATAAGATAAATATGTTCCTAGACAACAGTTACACTTACATGTCTAATATATTGGCTTATTACTGTTATTAATTATTTATAATTATCAGCTATTTAGCAATTTTACGTGAAGGATCTCTTGAAATATCCATAATTTTCACCATTAAGATAAACTATTTTTTAACATGACGTTCCATGTGGTAAAATGATGTCAAATGATGTCAAACTGCTCCTATCAAATTGCCATTACCTATGCATACTTTGTTTGACATTAGATGACCTCGTGTGAAACCAACTCAATGCGGCATTTTGTAGTACGACCTTTAACTCAAAGATATTCCTTGCGTCGATTTTTATGTATAAAACCCCAAATTCTAGATTTTGCTTAATGTCACACTATCATGCCTCAAATTCTCTTTTCTTTTGTACAATCTGCAAATATGTCTTGCATATTAACCTGAAATGAGTGGATTGCTACTCCATCATTTTGATTAATAAACGTCAAAATCACGGGTAAATCCGTTGCGTTACCAGAACGTACAACGGTGGAGTAGCAATAGAAATCGGTTCTATTGTTTAACTGAAATACTGATTCATTAGATTGTTCAATTAACCGACTTATATCCACTGTAATACCCCTATTCCATTGGTAGTTCTGTTTAACCAATGGGTTATGGTGCGAACTTGCAGCAATATTATCATCATTACTAGCTGACGACTGTGATTGGATTTCATCTGTTAATAGCCCATTAAACTTAAAGTAGAACGCTGCCAAATCAATGTTAAGACCACACCCCAAAAGTTTAGTAAAGGCTTCTTTTAACGTCCATAAATGATTGAAAATAAAGTATCGGTCAGTGGGGTCACTTTTCATAATCTGAGCCCTTTCTTCACTATGAAACATAGGCGAAAACTGGTCCATGAACTCGGATTCTGATATACTTGACTGTTGAGCATGAGAAAGGTCAATTCCAATAGGACTATTAGATTCAGAAAACTCGACTACAATACTAAGAATCTTATCAGAAGTACTTGAATTGAACTGAATCTCGCATCCTTCTATCTCTAGTAATGGCTTTCCATACTTGTTATGGGTGAACTCGATCTGTTGCCAAGGATCGAACTTGTTACCTCGATGTATAACCGAATTTAGCACATAACGCGTGAATAGCATATTAATTAAGGTCTTCACCTTGAGCTCATGAGTCTTGATACTTTGGACCTTTTGCTGTTCACGGAGGTTGTTAAGTAACCTTAGGGTGGTTTCAAACTCGAAATCATCTCTGAGGGGCTCGATTAACGCCGTTATGTCCGTGGTAAACACGAGTACTGTTCCATTGGTAATGGGAAGATCCATTGACGATGGTGGTGATGCGGAGAGGTTGTAGAACTGGGGAATTGACGGTTCAATAGAGAGTCTCTAACTATGACTATCGATGGCTATGAATCACCGGTCGTGCACTTAACGAGATATAACCTCCGATTACATAATACCGCCTACGTACTTAACAGTTTAATGGGGTAAAGTAGAGTGTGACTTGGAGACGTTACATTCGTTTAACTATTTACTATTCTATAGTTTGTAGGGCTCTATTTAACTTTATTAATTGCACTAGAAAAATCTATTTGGTGGAGATATTTCCCTTTTTGATACCTTAGTGATAACCATATGGACTAGTCACTTCGTATGGGTTTTGTTTGGAATCCTCATGACACTCCACAATTAATTCCTTAAGGGTCTTGAAACTTTCATCACTTTGTTGGTAATGGAAAGTAAAACGAGGAGGAGCCACTTTGAGGCCTCTCTTTTCAGCCAATTCAGTAAATTTATAAGGGTTCATTTTATTCTTTTTAAAGTCAATGAAAACCATATTAGTATGAGTTGGACCAAGAGTATGGATTCCGCGTTCGTCAAGTAAATCTTTTAATTCCTTAGCATTTTTGTTACAGGCAGCGAGCTTGGATCTATTTTCGTCAATTGCAACAATAGCCATACTTGCTAACATACCACTTTGTCTTATACCACCACCATTTTGCTTTTTGAAGTGATTAGCTTTTTCAATGAATTTAGAATCTCCTACCAAAACACTACCAATTGGAGCTCCCAAAGACTTGGAAAGACAAAGGGAAACACTATTGAAGTGAGAAGCATATTCTTCAATGGAAATTCCAGTCACACTAGAAGCGTTCCATAATCTCGCACCATCCAAATGTAATCTAACGTTGTTCTTTTTACAGAACTCAGAAATTTTCTTGATTTCTTCAATTGGGAAAATCAACCCGTGCAAGGTGTTTTCTAATGAGATCAACTTGGTTGGAGCAACATGAATTTCACCATCATCAGGAATGAAATTTGGCAAGATATCATCTTCTAAAGTAAGATGAATGCCATTAGCTGGATGAATGGCTTGAACCATGGCTTGGGTCAAGGTAGAAACACCACCTGCTTCATAATTAATAATATGGGATCTATGATCACACAAGATCGAGTATGGTGGTTGATACAAGTTGGTTCTAAGTGCTACTTGATTAGAAAGTGTACCACTAACACAGTACAAACCAGCCTCTTTTCCGGCCAATTCGGCAACCTTACTTTCCAATTCGAGAGTCTTCTCATCTTCCTTGAATACAGAATCTCCCAAACTGGTGCTGACCAATGATTGGACCATTGATAAGGTTGGCGTGGTCAATGTGTCACTTCTGTAATCATTGTGAGCGGGGCTTTGGGCTGAAAAGTTAGGAAATTCCATTTTAGTTAAGCAAGTACTAGTTCTGATAAGCCAATTTCCGATGTTCCGAGACTCTAATCTACTTTCAACGTCGACTGGGAAGATTTATCGGGAGCCTGTTACAAAGACAGTTAGGCATATAGGGGTAATTGGGTTGGGCAAGTCACATGACCAAACAGCTTCCCCCACCAGGTTAAGGTTAAAGTGAGCTATTGGTTACCTAACGTAGGCGCATTTAGTTACCGAATCGGGCAACCCGCGCTTTAGGGGCTTGATGGCATCAATGTAGATCTGCATTGGAATTCTCCACACAGCAGCGAGGGTCCCCCCCCATAAAAAGAGCACAAGAGGTACGAAAACGGGGTAAAGGGCGGCCAAAAAACGCCGAGGAAACGAAGGAAGTCTCCTATTGGTCAGTTTATATAGTGTAGCCACCAATACCACCACGCACCAGCCACCAATTCCCCCTAATAGTGGCGATCTACCACTAAATTATCAAGGGTCAAGTTGATAGCCTGCTTACATAATTACCCCATACGCATTGTTTGATTCGACATAACCTGGCGGCTAGGTCCAGTACAATACCGATAAGGCAGCTGGACCCGGACTCCGCATCTCCAGAAACTATAAAGATAACGATAAATCTCCCTCGGTTCTAGGGTCCTTTTAACCAATTCCTCAGTTCCTCAATAGCTCAATTGCTCAAGTCTTTGCCCCTCCTCATCTAACCCCACCCATCATGTCTCTCCCATTAGAATACGACGTTACTTTACCTGATGGTAAGAAATTTTCACAACCATCTGGTTTATTCATTAATAACGAATTTGTCAAGTCTAAATCAGGAAAGACTTTGGCTTCCATCAATCCAGGTACTGGAGAAGTCAATGGTGAAGTATATGCGGCCGATAGAGAAGATGTTGATCTTGCCGTGAAAGCAGCTAGAACTGCTTTTATTCCATGGAAAAAGATGGATGCAGTTGCTAGAGGTAAATTGTTATTTAAATTTGCTGATGCCTTAGAAAAAGATGTGGAATTGATGGCCTCAATTGAAGCCTGGGATTCTGGTAAGACCAGAGATACCAATGCCATTGATGATGTTTTGGATGCCATTGAAGTTTTCAGATACTACGCTGGCTGGGCCGATAAGATTCAAGGTAAAGTCATCCAAACCAATAGCAGGAAATTGGCCTATACTGTCCATGAACCATTTGGTGTTTGTGGTCAAATCATTCCATGGAATTACCCAATTGGTATGGCCGTATGGAAATTGGCTCCTGCTTTGGCTGCTGGTAACGTAGTTGTCATGAAAACCTCCGAAGTGACTCCATTGTCCTTATTACATTTCGGTAAAATGTTCAGAGATGTCGGTTTCCCACCTGGTGTGGTCAACATCATCTCTGGTATGGGTCCTACTGCTGGTCAGGCTTTAGCTGAACATATGGATGTCGATAAGGTCGCTTTTACCGGTTCTACTGCTACTGGTAAGCTTATTCAAAAGGCTGCTGCCAGCAACATGAAGGCTGTTACCTTGGAATGTGGTGGTAAGTCTCCATTGATTGTCAGAGCTGATGCTGATATCGAACAAGCTGTCAAATGGGCTGCAATTGGTATCATGTACAATAACGGTCAAGTTTGTACCTCCACCTCTAGAGTCTATGTCCATGAAGATATCTACGACAAGTTTATCACTGAATTCAGTGCTCACGTCAAGAAGGATTATATCCAAGGTGATGTTTTCAACTCCAAGGCAATTGTGGGTCCACAAGTCTCTAAAGAGCATTTCAACAAGATCATGAACTATATTGATGTTGGTAAGAAAGAGGGTGCCAACTTGGTTATGGGTGGTGCTAGGAACTCCGAAGGTGCCTTAGAAAAGGGTTACTTCGTGAGACCAACTATTTTCAGTGATGTCAAGCCAGATATGAGAATTGTCAACGAAGAAATCTTTGGTCCTGTTGTTGGTATTGGTAAGTTTAAGACCGACGAAGAAGCCATCAAATACGCCAACCAAACCATCTACGGTTTAGGTGCTGCCATTTTCACCAAAGATGTTGCCGTTGCCCACAACATGGCCAGTGATATCGAATCCGGTATGGTGTGGATCAACTCCTCCAATGACTCCGACTACCACATTCCATTCGGTGGTGTTAAGCAAAGTGGTGTTGGTAGAGAATTGGGTGAATACGGTTTAGCCATGTACACACAAGCCAAAGCCATCCATATCAACTTGGGTACCCGTCTTTAAGCGGTTATACTAACAATTAATTATGTCCGAATGATCCTGATTGATTATGACCAGAATTTCAATAACCTTGATAAATAATGTATGAAGATATAAAAGTACACTTGTAGAATGGTTGCAAAAACTGCAACAGTAGATTTACTACAGGTAGGGCAGTATACAGGAAAAACGGTGCCAAAATTCTATGAATACTATAAACTGGGACAATCAAAAGGACCAAGGGCTATTGTTTTAGACAATCGCCAATTGAGCCAAGCAAAGGGGTGGATCGGTCCAATAGTGGGAGTGGGAGGTCAATTAATAGGGGGATTAGTAATTGGTTATTTAGCTAATGAGGATGCACTTAATTAACGGTGGTCTATGCAACGCTAATGTGTCACTAGTGCATCCGAGGAATGTCCCGTATATTGCATAGTGTCAAAAACACTACAACTGGAAAGTGATTGGATCAGGTCCATATGATATGAAGTCGTGGTGCAAACGATGACGATCCCCATCAGGATCTGCCATCGGCATCGAGTGTAATTTCACCGGAGCGCTACCTGAAGTGACGTAACAAACACATTGAGCTGGTGGTGCCAACAAAAAGTAAGAAATATACACATTTATCGAATGTGTCTTATCTGTAGGTTATTCGCTGACATCACCAAGCTAGCACTAAAAGTATACATTACAGATCAGGTGCTGCTGCTATCACCGCAGCTGCTGGTCGCAGACCTTATAGGGGCACATTTTTAGTTTATGCGCTATTGCGCAGACCCACCGGACCCGACCCCACGCTTGCCCCTAACTTGCATGCGAGCAATTAGGGCTTATGAAATCACCTACCCCTATATCACCCTTCCCCCCCCCAATATATAGTCATTCTCCCCAGTATACCCGCTGTAGTTTTGCTGTACATAACACTTTGTTTCACCACCATTAACTACTCACCGCATAGACACCCCCACAATCGTCCCCCAACTCCCACACTGTTGGCATTGGTCCTACCTCCACAAACCCAACCATTCATTTTTCCCCCCACATTGGATCTACGATAACGGTCGTGCCTTATCAAGCAACTGCAAAAGTCATCAAAAACCACTGGAATCATCATCATCATCATCATCCAATTTCCAGTAACTCCTCATACCTTTCTACAATCTACCCAAAGTGTCTGCCTTCAGATTTCTGTACCTCTATAGGATGAATTTCCACCCATCAGACCCATTTGCTGATTACTTCAGTACCGAGCGATGTTACCCGATGACCGTGAAGGACCGATCTAATGGCCGGAGAGGATCCGAGCCATACTGCCAGCACAAAGCATCAACAGCATTGAGAACCACTCGTCCTAGACGCCAGAGTGGTACTGGTATCGAACAACCAGCCAATTCCATTCTTAGGAAGTTATCGCATGATGTGATAGAGACCATCTTCGAGTATGTTCCCCAGTATGATTTGGTGAACTTGCTGCAAACGCACTCTGAGATGTACCAGTTAGCCATCAACAAATTGTACAAACGGATCACGGTGACGTTGAATGCGGATGTGGCTAATAAGTACAGTAGTCACCGCGAGTATCTCCTCGAAAACGGGCACACTCGCATGAAAAGTTCGTTGATCTTTTCCTTGAAGCAGCTTCGCCAGTTCTTGAACGCCATCTACAAAAACCGCCAATTGGTCCAGAAAATCCAGGTTTTCATATTTGATAAGTGTGACAGCGATCCAGAAATCGATATGGAGACCATCCAGTCGAGGACGTTTGAATTTTTCGGACTGGAGTCCCAAAGGATTCAATTTTTCCATATCACCTTTCATGATTTTGCAGCTGGTATGACCGAATTGACCAATTTCTTGAAGTACGACAACGTACGAAACAGAATATTCAAGCTCTTTGTAACTGGTTTCGAAGAGCTATACACTCCATGTATTCCCGATAATTTAACCCATTTATTTTTAATGCTAGATGAAACTGAACTAGCTGTTCCCTACACTATAGCCGATTATCTCGAGCTAGATGGCGACCAATTGATGAAGAAAAATACCTTTGACATATCCACTTATCCTTATAACGCCTTAACGAAAATAGAGCATTTTACATTGAACACCACCTTCAAAATTGGGTTAGAAATCTTGAATTGTATAAAATTACCTGATGAAAATTCGAAGTTGAAGTTGAGAGAATTCACCGTCTTCCATTCCCATAAGGATCTCTTCAAAGATCCTGAAGAGTACATGAACGACTCCTTTTTACCTGCTGACAGAAAAGAGTATATGAGGTATATGCATGGATTGGATACTAGCTTGAAATTCAGCTCCATAAATGACAAGATTGATCTCACCCACTTGTCCCATATTACCTTGAATTTGGACTGTGATTATAGATGTGACAGTTCCTGTATTTGCTTTGAAAGGTTCTTTGAAGAAATGGCCTTATTCTCTAGTAAAAATGATGGCTTACCCAATTTGCAGAGTTTCACATTCCAAACATTCCCCAATTCAGAATGGTTAAGACCTCACCAGATGTTGGAAAGTGTATTGACTCCAGTGAGTAGTTTCATTGAAACATTGACCAATATAAAGAAAATATCAGTCGATTTTTCCACCCCTGGCTTCAAAATGTTCGACAGTAGTATGGGAATGTCAACTACTTTATTGAATAAATTAAATGAAAGGCTCATGGATGCTTTCTTTTTGAGTTTATTCACTACCAAATACCAACAAGGACTGATTGAAGGGTTGGATACACTTGAATTGCCAGATTTCTTGACATCATTTATCTATTATAAGCCAGATTTCTATGAGTCTTTATTGCACACTTGTAAATGTTCAGGTTGTGATTTGGTGCTTAGAAAATTAAAAACTATGTTTTACCCTATTAGTGAAGCCGATCAAGAAGATCCAGACTCTCCATATATTTCCAGTGAGTCAGCATACTACCTCATAGGATATATTTTAGGAAAATTAGAGGCTGACAGAGAGTTATGTGCTCCTATCAAAGATAAATCCAATAATTATAGTAAATATCCCCTTTACAAGGGAAAACCTCATACATTGCATTCGGGATTTCATGAGCACAGTGAATGTGCTTGTGACATAAAGAGTGACCCCTATGGTAGAAGCAAAACAAATATTGACAACTTGGTAACTACATATATTGTGCATCAACTAGAGCCAATTGTGCGTTATTTTGCATCCATTTTCCTCAACTTACAGAGGTTGATGATCCATGGAGTTTACTACGAGTATGATGAAAGCCGTGGCCGTTTGGTTCCAGTTTTCGACGACTTGGAGTATTCAAGACCGTTTTTACAAGGCGCCATGGGGGAAAGTAAACTTCCATTTGGGGAATTCGAAACACTGTACAATCAGAGTTATTCTCCTATTAACATAACCCCACGCCTTGAATGAATTAATTATTTTAATCTTAATTTTTGTTTTCTTCACTTGTTAGCAAGTCAATTGAAAGTCCAGGCTAAAGTTTCACTGGTTTCTATGGCTTCAAGACATGATACTTCTCATTTAAGGCAAACAAACTAGTTTGTTGGCTTAGAAAAGAATGACAAAAAAGTCGATGTACAGAGTGCTAATGCCTAATGCATAAGGTTGGTCTTGGTCGCGCAGGGTCCCAGATGGCTTTGAAGAGAAATAGAGCCAGTTAACGCAAACACGCGATTAGACAAGTTGGTGTTTCTGAAACATAGCATAAACTGAATTTGCAACAAAACATACCAAGCCATAACTACAATTACTATATAGCCTTCACATTTTATTAAAGAAAACATTCCACTACCTAAGAATTTTATTTTTGTCTTCGACAAAAACGGTGAGGTTGCATTGGAGTGTATACTAGAAACTGCATGTATATTTTATTGAAAAATAAAGGTTACATTAAGATCTTTTTTATTTTGTACCAAATAGGATTTTTAGTAGCACCGTTATCACCGTAGTCTGGATGGAGAAGTGAATAGGGAGCAGAAGATTTACAAAATAGCCTAGAGATTTAGGGTATTAGAAGTATGTAATTATAGGTGGAAGTTTCGGAACTTGAACCTAGATTCCGAACCGAGTCATTTCCTAGTAGTGCCAGGCTCACAGTGGGCGATGTTGTGCTTTGCAGCATGTCCTGTCGTAGCAGCTGCTTTTCCTGAAACTAAAACTAAAATTAACATGGACAAAAAAAAAAAATTACTGCGAGAGACGTTTTGTCACCACTACCAAATGGCAGATCCACGACGCTAAGTCTTGTAATTACCAAGTCCACAACATATGCTCTTTCTCTCTCTCTCTCCCCACCAGGGACAATCAGGAGTGTTGGTCCAACCGCCTCGCCTTAACCCCCCAATTGTCCATCGGCTTCTTATTATTCTGCCCCTAGTGTCCATCCCATCAATAACTGGTGCATTGCTTGAAGCACCGACATTTCCACTAATGTACGAGACCATCCCGCTATACTTTGCTATGCTGTGCTACTGTGATGCTATGCTGTGCTCTTCTCAAACCATACACCAACAATTCCAAGGGTCCTTAGTGCTCGTCTAGTAATATGGGTTATGTAGAGGAAACCTGATCTTTTTTTTTTTGTCACATTGGCACCGACGATCCGTGAGGCCCCGCCCCTCGATAGATTTTCCACTATATACTAATGGTTTCCACTAGTATAATTTTTTTTTGCCTCGCATTAGCTATAATGAACGATTTTTTTTTTCTTTTTCTTTTTCCTGTCTCCTTACTTTAGAAGCTCGTACTCTGATGCACCTCACTGCTTCTACCTCTGCAAGTCAAAGTATTCTATAAATTTTCTGTAGTAGTGGTGTGTTTAATATTATCTCTTTGGGTGTAACCTATAGGATCTGTATGTATATGTTCGTATTTGCTACCGTCTATTTACCTACTACCAAAAATACTGCCAGAGAATATTAATAAAATCGCCTTCTACGCTTCTCTACACTACACTAAAGATATCACACCTCACAACGGTCTTTTTCTTCCTTTCTCTCATTCTTTCATTCTCGCTCTCACTAGCTTCCGCCTGTGGGTTCTCCCTAATTAATCGCACACAATATACTCCTCCAATACTTAATATACGATCTAGACCAAAACACTCACTAAGGTTTAGTCGTAACATCTAACATCGTTCCTGTACCTTAATATTATATATTCACACAATCGTGGTAAACCAGGATCGTGCAGGGAAAGAAGTGGGTTTTTTGTCGCTGCATTTAGTGAATTTAATATCCGGCCCATTTATCAAAATTATCATTCCTTTTTCCGGGTTTTTTATTTAATCAACGGTTTCTTTTACCATTTACTTGTATCTACTACACTGTACCACCAGTACTAAGTTACTTTACCAATTTGGTCATTACCAATCCTTTCATAAGGCCATTTTTTCGTCGTTTGGATCTCATCTACCGGTATTTACAGGCGTGTACCAGCATTGACACTTATAACAAGTAACAAGTGAAAACTTCTAATTGCTAGTAATCCCATTTACCAACCAATGGATACAAACATGGCTTCGATGCTGTCGATGACGCTGGTGCCTCCGAACCAGATGCAGCAGCAGCAACAGCAACAGCAGGCTCAACATCAGCAGCTTCACCACCTCCAACAGCAGCAGCAACAACATCAACAACATCAACAACAACAAATGCAGCAACAACACCAGCAACAGCACCAGCAACAACACCAGCAACAACACCAACATCAGCAACACCAGCAGATGCAAATGCAACAACACCCTCAACAACAACATCAACATCAACAACAACAGCAACAACAACACCCGCTGCAACAGCTCTTGGCTCAACAACAACTTCTTCAACAACAGCAGGCCAATCAGCAAATGCGGCCAGACAAGTCATCGTATCATGTGCTCTTGACACATTTGGCTGCATACTTGAAGCAGAACGGGCATATTGAATCGTCTCGAGTATTACTCCAAGAAGTCACCAGCATGCCACGGAACGGAATCAATCCTGGCGACCTCAAGAAGCTGTTTAACGATACACCACCCGACTCGTTCCTATTGGAGTGGTGGACGGTGTTGTGGTCCATGCAATCGAGTATGGACCCACTGTTGAACCAAGTATTGAACCAACAAGCACCAAATGCCAACCCTCAATTTCAACAGCAACAAGCCCATTTCATGCACTTACGAAGCTTACAACAGCAGCAACAAGCGGGCATGAATCCTGATATGCAACCACCAAGAGGAGGTATGCCACCACCTGCGTCTAGAAACCCTAATCTTACTCAATCACAGCAGCAGATGCGTCTACAACAGATGAAGTTACAGTACCAACAACAGCAACAACGTCAACAACAACAGCAACAGCAGCAGCAACAGCAAGGTCAACAAACCCAGCTCCACTCGCCATTACTAGTGGATCCTCAAAATGGATCTCAAAATGGCCAGCAGCCACCACCACAACAAGGTCAACAACAGCAGCCTCTGTCATTTGTCCAACCAGCAGCACCAAACCGTGGAGCTGACGATGCAATCAGTGACTACCAAAAGAACCTCCAAAGAATGGAGAACCAGAATAACTTCCAAAAGAAACAATTTCTACTCAGGCAGCAGCAACAGCAGATTCAAAGAATCCAACAACAACAACAACAACAGCAGCAGCAACAGCAGCAGAACCAACAAAACATGCATTCAGGTAAAGTGCAACAAGACATAATGATTGGAAACGCGTCTGGTCTGCAACAACCAAACCACCTACAACAACAACAACAGCATCAGCCACTGCAATTACAACAGGGCCAAAACTTACAACTGCAAGCACATCAACAGCAGATGATGTTCCAGTTCCAGCAACAGCAACAAGCACAACAAGCACAGCAAGCACCACAAGCACAGCAAGCACAACAAGCACAACAAGGAAGCCAAAATCCAAATATTCCTCCTGGATCTGAAATATCTCCCCATATGGTTGTGGCTGAAGACCCTACCAGGCTACCAGATCTTGATACTCATGAAGTGACAGACTTGTACACCACGTCTGATTCCAACAGTAGGGGAAGCAGTGCGTCCGGAAACAATAATATCGAAACCCCCAACAGCTCCTTAGGGGGCAAGGACATGAAAAATAATGACCAGTCACTGCACCAGAACAACTTACAGTTTGAAATGCAACAGAAGCGTATGAAGTTCCTCCAACAACAGCAACAGCAGCAGCAACAACAACAACAACAACAACAACAACAACCCCAAAACCAGAACCAGAACCAACAGCCTCAACAACAAGGTGGTTTTAACGGTCCTGACAGCATGAACGGATTCGTCAATCCTACTAGTACGCAATTTGGTAATTTCAATGGGGGAGTCAGTGATGAGCTTGACTTGAAGGATACGTCCTTGAACGGAGTTGGTGGTGCCCAGTTCATGGATTCTGACTGGTTAAGTCTGATGGGATCAGGACCTGGAATATAGACTGGAACTAACCAAATCCAATTGTTTTTGATGATTATAACGAATAACGCTTGATTTTTCAGTTTTTATTTCATTTTTGGTTTAAACTAGTCTTGGTGCTATTTTCTTGCTGGGAATGGCATCTGATGAATTTACTAAATAATTCTACTGGCTTTCTTTTATTGGTCTTTTTTCTTTTCAATTTACTTCAATTTGAAGGAGAAAGGGAAAGAAATTAATTAAAGGGTCTTTACGCATGGACCAGGATCTTCTTTTCTGGTTCCTTTTATCATTTCTGTATATCAACAAAAGACAAAAATTGAGTTGATACTTTTTCATGTACTAAAGTTATTTCGACTCGTTATGGATACGTGAAAAGCACCCCAACCCCCCAAAACAATCTAATAGTTGAATAATCCAATCTCCAAAATACAATTATTTGCAAATTGTTGATTTTTGGAATTGAGCTCTTCACCAGTATCATTTAGCACATAATATAATCTTGCACAACCATTGCGAGAGCAGAAACATTTAAATAAAAATACCCAAGTTGGGAAACTTCACAATTTGCAATTCACGTCGTACAATTCATCGGTGACTTCTTTCAGTTCTTCAGTGTCAGGTCTGAATGTTCTGAGGACCATGAGGATTCTGGTGGGTTCAAATAGATATAAATACAAATGGCTATTATTATTAATAATATTATTTTCATTTTAAAATAGAACCAAAATAAAAAAAAAAGAATGGGTTTAAGAACGATTAGATTATTGGTGTACTCCAGGCCTCCAGGCCCTAAAACTTGGGTATAATTGCCTGTTTTCGCTTGACTGGACGGATTTAGAGGATTTGCTAGTTGTCACTGCCTGATAAGGCATAGATACCGCTAGTTTCCAGCGTATTCTCCATTAGTGTTGCGTCAATATTTTCAATCTTGCTCGAGTAAATTTCACCCCAACAAAATACCCAATATTCAATCACAGGCATAGGCATAGCCACAGCCTCTTTTACCTATACTTTGCAGCAATACCACTGCCTTTAATCTTAGCCTTATCCTTGTTAAAATAGTGTATCACATGACCCACACACCTAAACT